>JAHWXV010353750.1:0-16711 GCA_024586415.1 Phrixothrix hirtus
ATAAATAAAGAAGTGAAGTTACATATTAATCTCAATCAAAGATATGCAACTTATTTCCTTCTCGTTATCTCTCCTTGTCACACTATTAAATTAGTACGTCTAAACATAGTTCCGAAGTTACTCACAAGCTTTATATTTAGTATCTCTTTCTAACATATGTATATAAATTTAACGTTAAGTTTATTAAGTATGTCGAAGTTTTAACTGTATATCTATGACATAGCTGCATAGATAAAAAAATCAAACAGCGATTGTAAGCAACTCATAATTAATTAATGCATGTGCCAGTGTAGACAACAATAATGATGTTGAAAGCATTTTTAACATCTGACAACCAAATTTCAATACCCGATACCACGTGGAAAGGAGTGACGTTAACGCCGAATTTATTCCATTAAACAATATTTAAAAAAACTTACTTATCAGTAATGCATTTAAATATAGATGGCCTAAAAAATAAAATCGAATATTTCGAATTAATACTTGATTAATTATCAATACATTTATTTAGTACTAATGAACATGGTCATAATAATATCGCTGTTCATTGTTTTTGTTTAACTACAGCTTTTAGTGTAAACAACGAATTACAAATCCTAAAGTTTCTTATTTACACTAGTTTTAAAATTTGTAGGCGATGAAAGTTATAATTTTGAACACCAGAAAGGATATAATTCGGATATCTAACTGTATGTAAATTTGATCGCTGGCACAGTCTGGTCTACTAATGAAATCAAATTTATTGCTAGATAAATAAAACTCACAAAAAATTCTTTTAACTATTTACGTTGATCAATTTGCGACAGTAAACTATTATTTTTCTAAGTGATTAAATAGGTTTCACATACTTCATTTTGCTTTTGTCAATATTCTTTGTGTTGAATTACAAAGAAACTATTTAAATTAGTATGAATTTATTAAATAATTAATTCTGTTAAAATAACTATAGGCCTACACCATTATATTCAAGTTAATTTGATTTAATATCTGTATGGATGCAACGATCGATTGCTATTTAAATAACCTATTGTACCATGCGATCATTTAAATTTCAGTCTACAGTAGGCTATAAAATTTTTCCGTAGAGCATAGCTTAGACACGCGCACGCCAACTAAAGCCAATACATAACCTGCATATTATATATCAACAAATTTGATGGGTAGAATTTTATTATTAAATTAAAATAACAAATTCATTTACAATAATTGTACAAAATTATGATCATTGCCTTCAACGCATTTAAGAAAGTAATTTAGAATATGACAAATTCAAACTGTCAATTTGACAGATAATAATTACTGAGAATGGATTAAGTTAGACATACTTTTTTTTCATAGCCTACTTGGAACTGAAATTTAAATAATCCCATGTTATATAAGTGTCATGTTTTTGACTTATAAATACTAAAGGTTCCACTATTCCACCCCAAAAACGATATCTAATTGATTAAGTTAGAATTTGGTTATATACATAGGTATCTTGTGCAGTCCAATGTTTGCAGCTCTTGTTGCAAATCGAAAATTTAAATGTGAATTTACTAAATGCTGCTAAAATAATTAAGTTACTAGAGAAAATACCTTTGCAACGAAAGATAAATCTAAAACACTTTGCCAATAATTCAATAAAAGAGATGCTTGCCTAATAAATTCAAATAAATGCAACGTTTCAAAGAAAGCTACGTTATCAATAAAGTAGTTAAATCAATTTAACAATTCAGTTGAATTCCTTCGTTGCATAGTTATTCAGTTAATTTGAAGCATTTGATATCATTTTAGATTTTTGCTTTGTGCAAGATCTTCTCCGTTAATTATTAACCATCACTTACATTAGTAGCGTTTACATTTATATTTAACTTTTTGGTTTTTATTACATACAATTCTATTTTGCATAAATTTAATAAGATTATTTCATCGACCTATATTTTGGAAATTCAAAAAATACTTATCTTTAGTTTACGTATACAGGGTAGTCCAGGATTCCGTGCACGAAGGATTATAAAATTATTATTACAGATAGAACATGGTTATTAAGAAAAGGGAGCTATTTACATTTTTGTAATAAAAAATGGCCCACCTTGCCATATTGCTGTGTTAATAAGGTAAGATAATAAGCTCAAATTTACACCACAATTTTTCTAGTCTATATTACATAGTGTTTAGTACCAAATTATCTGCAAAAGATATACAGGGCGATAAAGCTTTGCGCATCGTTATTGTTCTTCAATTTTTCAAATGGGACACCCTGTATATTGTAGTTGCATCATGTGAAAAATTTAACATACTTTTAACAACATGTATCATATCGGTATGAAGATGATAGAAATTTTTGAGATAAATTGATTGTTTTCTTAACTTTTCCAAAATTGCTGTTGCTATTAATAATTTAATTGATAAAATGGCATTACACTTTAAAACAGCGCTAATAAATACCATAGAACAAATTAATCAACAAGTAAGTTACTCTGGATAGAAATTATGCGAGTCTTTTGATTTTCTCTTATTTTATTTAATTCTGTTTGTTTTAGCTCCGTGTATATATGGGGACCAATGTGATGTAAGCTTTTCATTTTTATATTTGTAATGTATTGAGTTATTATTTAATGTATATTAATTATTATAATCCTTGAAGACAATATCCAAGCAACAAATATTGTGCATATATTGTGAATGCTTGAATACGATATGTGTTATTGTTACGCTAATGGTTATAATGCTTTTCCAAATTAAATTATTAATAGCAACAACAATTTTGGAAAAGTTCAGAAAACAATCAATTTATCTCAAAAATTTCTATCATTTTGATGCCGATACGATACATGTTATTAAAAGTATGTTAAATTCTGCACATGATGTGTTCCATTTGAAAAATTTGAGAACAATAATGATGCGCAAAACTGTATCATCCTGTATATCTTTTGCAGATAATTTGGAACTAAACACTATGTAATGTAGCAGCGAGACTAGAGAAATTGTGGTATATATTTTAGCTTATTATCTTACCTTATTAACACATCAATATGACAAAGTGTGCGTTTTTTATTACAAAAATGTAAATAGCTCCCTTATTTGTAACTCTAGAGGCGTAGTGCCTCGTATGTTTTTTTGATATATGTATTGAGGAAACTCATAATTTGTAAAAATATATAAGATGTTCAATAAAAAAACAACATAACTTTGTAATACGAATCACCCTGTATATTTGAAAATAATTTTAGGATATGCTCCTATTATATATCTATTAGTTTTCTTAATAACTCTGTTCTATCTGTAATAATAACTTCATAATCTTTCCTCCGCGGAATCTTGGACCATCCTGTGTACAGCGAAAATTTAAAGAAACTTCTTTTATAAACAGAATTATTAAACAATGTTAGTAACTTCTATGAATTTTCTCGAACGTCGCTACCTTCCATGTCGACCTTTATCGACCTAATTTAGTTTGCGCATGTCTGAAATTAATTTTGACACATTACAGCACATCTGTCCCATTTTAAATCCATTGACATTAGATTTTGAAGATTATTTTTTCTGTTGTAACCTACCAGCCTTAAGTACTTACTTAACACAAATGAAATCTCTTTTGACGATACCATTAGTTCAAGTAGAGCTTAACATTGATTTATTAATAACGTGTCAAATTAGCAACGATGTAGCCCTTTTGTCCATCCGTGGCTTTCTTTGATAGCGATTATTAATATTCCATCCAAGTTTAATTTTACATTATAAATAAAAAAATTTATTCTCGCTCATAAAGCATTTTAAATATATTACTGAATAATTTATGTTCAGAATTTGGGCATAATAAAGATAGAAGGCTGAACAGGAATTTATTATGCCCAAATTCTGAATATAAGTTATTTAGTAATATTAATAGTAAAATATTTATATAATAGTAGAAGATTTTTAATATAATTTCATTATAACTGTGATACTTCTTGAAAGGCTGATTGTGTATGAAAATTTGTAGATTTTCATACAAAAACTGAAATAGTGTAATTAGTCTGTGCTGTTACCTTAGAAATTTGTTAAAATTAAATGATGTTCGCAATGCCATGTTAATTATGTTATATCGTATTTTACTCTTATTTATTTTGCAGTTAAACCCTCAATCTGTTAGTTTATAATGGATATTGCAATAAAATTAACAATGACATTTAAATTAACAATAACATTTGTAATGGGCCGCGCAGTGGAAATTCCTGTAATGGTTCAGTACCTCTAGGCGAGAGTAGTCAGATTAACAGAATTATATTCTATAGGCTTTTGAAAAATATTTCCACAATTATAGTTTTGATATAAATATATGAACCATAGCTTAGTTTAATTAATTCTGAAATTGAGATGTAAGTATAAAAATATAAAAAATTTATTGTGCTCTAAAATAAATCCTAAAAATAAATGACTAACTACGTATAGAATCGATTGTAAATTATAAATAGGTTAGTGAGTCGAAATATATCATGAAATAAGTTGCCAGATTTGTTAGAGTACTTTAAGTTTAAACTGATATGGATTTTTAGATATGTTTCTTTAAAATAATTAATTTCTATCTAGTTCTTTCTACAATAACGTAAAGCAAAAAATATGCTCATTTCATATTTGTGATGACTATCTCCTAACTTATTTTAATATGCTCACAATACCTTTCAGACGTTTTGATGTATTACACAGCGCTTAATAGAACAAATAAGATAACTAAGCAAAGCTTTAAGGCTGCTCTTGATTCATCTAAAAATTCTGTTTTTGAATAAACAACCCAATGTGCACGTTCAAGTAATATTCTAATGAAACTCTTTATCCTTTTGGGTTACAATAAGCTTAACTTGTTGTTTACGTTATTGAAACTAAGCATCTACCTGGTTTTATAGGTACATACAAATCTAGAAAATACAGTTTGTACGCATATTTTAAATTTAATAATTTTTCTTTTAGATGTAAACCAATTTCAAAGTTGTTGAAAGTAATCATAGGTGTTTGAAAAGAATATTTTTTTCCTTTTCAAAAATACAGGTAACTGCTACATACTTTCTTTATTTAAATTATTATGTGAATGGAAAGGAATTCCCGTTTGGACCATTATTGTAGGTCATAATCATAATTATGAAATTTGAACAGTCTCATGAGGTGAGTATTTTGTTGAAAAGGAAAGAATATCTAAAATATAATTATTATAAAGATTAACAACAATTTTTTAAAATAAGTTCATAAATTACTTACATCAAAAATTTTTTGTACAAAATTACTAATTATTCACATAAATTTATTAATCATTAAACATTTAACAATATTGGATGCTATATTTTTAACTCTTCAAAAAATCGTTAAAATGGAAAACTTTTCATTTTAAATATGTTTTCCGTTTAATAAATTTATGTGAATAATTAATAATTTTTTACAGAAAATTTTTGATGTAATTTATGAACTTACATTAATTATTAAATAGCTTCCTTATTTGTAACTATAGAGGCATAGGGCCTCGTATGTCTTTTGATATATGAATTAAGGGATATCATCATTTGTAAAAATATATAGGATGTTCCATAAGAAAAAACAAAACTTTGATATGGCATTGTAATACGAATCACCCTGTATATTTAAAAATAATTGTAAGGGATTCTCCTATTATATATCTATTAGTTTTCTTAATAACCCTGTTCTATCTCTAACAATAACTTCATAATCTTTCGTTCACAGAATCTTGGGCCACCCTGTATACAAAGAAAATTTAAAGATACTTCTTTTATAAACAGAATTATTAAACAATGTTAGTAAGTTCTATGAATTTTCTCCAACGTCGTTACTTTTCATAACTATACTTGACTTCACTGACTACACTAGTCGACCTTTGTTGACCTGATTTAGTTTGCGCATGTGTGAAATTCATTTTGACACATTACAGCACATGTGTATCATTTGAAATCCATTAACGTTAGATTTTGAAGATTATTTTTTCCGTTATAACCTACAAATCTTAAGTATTTACTTAACACAAATAATCATAATTATGAAATTTGAACAGTCTCATGAGGTCATTATTTTGTTGAAAAGGAAAGTTTATCTAAAATATAATTATTATAAAGATTAACAACAATTTTTTAAAATAAGTTCATAAATTACATACGTCAAAAATTTTTTGTAAAAAATTATTAGTTATTCACCTAAATTTATTAATCGTTAAACATTTAACAAAATGGATGCCATATTTTTAACTCTTCAAAGAATCGTTAAAGTAAGCTGCTAAGCAGTAAACTTTGACGGATTTGGGTTTGTTTAAATGAAAGTTCTCTAATTAGTAATATTCTTCATGTTTCATTTGTGTTTAGGTTTCTGTATAGTGTATTTGTAAACTTTTTAGTAGCGTTGTGCAATTCTAGTATTGTGAGAATATTGCCTTTTATTTTGTTCATAAACGTACATTTGGTATCATCGTAATTCAGTGCCAATATAATTAGGTGTATTTGCAACAATAGGTATTTATACTAATACTGACGTGGCAAATTATTACAACTACTACTTACACCAATTTTACTATACATAGTTAATGTTTTTGCAAAAATTTACATGGTTATATTACAATATAACTGTCCTTATCCATACCCGACTCTGCTAGATACTATTTTTTGAACAAAAAGTATGTCATTTCAGAATGATCGTGTTCACTATGCTTATATTACACAAAAATTGTTCAAAATACCATAGTATATCGAAAATTAGAAACAATAAAAAAATCTAATGCAATATTCTGGAACCGTCCAGCAGCTTCATCATAGTAAAATAGATGATATAATCACAAATGACTTATTGCGGTAACCGATATTTGTACATTTAATTATTATGTCATGACTAATATTCTAGACTCTTCCTTCCTTTTTAGTAGATCTTTTCCTATCTATATAAATAGCAGATTAAACTCCCTTAGTTTAGTCTTTATTAGAATCTTGTGCTGTTAGTTACTGTATACATAAATAGAAATATATACGTTTGTTGTTAGAGTATTATAAAATAAATATTTAGATAAATAAGGGCACATAAATAATCGTAATCTTAGTGAATATAAATAAACATTTTAAAACAATTAACTAGTTTCGTTACAGTGGTCCTAGGTGTCGGGTTTGTTATTAAAACTGTAAACGCCAAAGAAAGAAATTACACATATTGTGGTCAGGGAACCTAAGAGGCCAAGACATATCTCCAAACCTTGATATCAAGGCTTCCTGAAGCTACAAATCGGCGAACCTAACCCAAGATTATTTTACGGTTAGGAACCGGTCCACGCTGACCAAGGTTGAAATGTCGACGAAATAATCGTTAAGTTGCAATGAAAGTATCGCTATTTCGAGTATACGCCTCGTACCCGAACACGCGATGTTTTACTGAAAAACGCTCCATCGTAACTAAAATTGCAAGCTGCCAGGAAGAAAAGGTTGGACCCTTCCTCTCAACTCGACCTTCACTCGCTGAGTATAGTCGCATCAAATAAGGCTATAGTCCCGGGTGTCACCTTGTACAAGGTCAATTACGATTAGGTGGTACGATCAGTTGCCATTTTCTTTTTTATACCAAGTATGACCTAGGATATCAAAAGATTAAAAAAGACAATGACTTTTGGATAACGAAAATGCAACCAAAATTATAAAAATTTTATTTTGAAGCATTTTTCCCAGAAATTGTTAATCCTCGTGTTTCTAGCAATTTGATTTATAAATCTATATCAGCGAAAGTGTACAATGTATACCCTTACCAAATAACTGCAATATAGCATCGAATGCTCTTCGCCATTATGTACAGGATATATACTAAACACACAGTAAAAAGTCGGGAGGAGGGGTTATTCGTTGGGTTCTTTTAAGACTTTTTGTCCGTGGATTAATTTTTAAAGAACGCGTAGTTTCGATGATATAGGGTGATAAAGTATTTTGAAAAACAACAATACTTTATTAATAACGTATTACATGTAAAGATTCTTAATCTAGAACACCTGCTAAAGATAACTACCACCAGTTAGGATGCATGCATCTAATATTCTCCTCAACGACTACCAAACCCTTTGAAAAATACCGGGACTGCTTCTTATGACATTACATCATCAATTATTTGATTTCTCAAATATTCTTCATTTTCCACTGAAGTAGTTTACACTACTGTCCTCAAATAGCCCCATACAAAAACATTCAAAAGACTTAATTCTAGAGATCGATCAGGTCACAAGTGAAGCCCACCATGACCAATCCAGTGATCCCTATATGTTGCGATTATATTTCACGTTGCCAATGGGCCATTTTATAAAAACCCTGGCAGTGATTCTTCCAAAAAATTTGGTATACCTTACTGGTAAGTATTTCTGATAGAAATATCGGTTCTATTAGCCAGTCACTCACAATTCCAAACCAAATGTTTGATGAAAATTGATGTTTAGTATTTTGGTTTTCAAAAAACCTTTATCGTCATATATCTTCGCAACAAAATGTATTTCCGAAAATCATCCAAGGTCAAAAAGAACTTAAAATAACCAAGAAATAGTCCTCGAAGTTTTGCTACACGTTTAGTACGTATCCTGCATATTTTATACATAGCGACGCCCTTCCAGCTCAGTGTATTGAGTTCTATATTTGTGTAAAAAAAGTGAGTATACGGTTCATGTTTAAAGACGGTTTATGACATTTATTCAGTAATTTTGAGTGCCTCAACAAAGCTTTGTCACAAAATACTTAAATTATAAAATATCTACATAATTTATTAGTGTATCCTAGTAGGCCTAGCAAAATGACTACAGCAGTTGAATCCGTGAGGACAAAAGGAACTTCCGAATAGTCATTCCTCGGCAATAAAAACTAATGAATTAAAAGTTGTGATTATCCCTTTATAAAGATCAACGTTCATATCCTAAAGGTTAATTGAATTTTAGGAGATTAATTCGTGTTAAAAATTTTTAAAATTTAAACTAACAGTTGTAAAAATTATACCTATTTTAAAATAAATTTTCAAACTGACTTTGTGTATTTACATGCTACAATGTGTGTCTGGTGGAACTACTAGTGAAAACTTTCAATATCTGAAACTATTTTATTGACAATGAGATAATTAATTACATTAAATAATATGTAGGTATGCAGCTTTATTAGGCATTCTAAATAGCTTGTAGGTTATCATACTAGGTAAACACTTAAAAAAGAAAATTTATATTCAAAATTTTAAATGGGGATTATATCTTGTAAATACAGTAAGACTTTTCATGTATTAAGCGCCTTACAGTATCTTTATAATTGCTGTCGTTTTACTTGTCCCGATGCTATAAAATATTTTAGAAAATGCAGAACATAAAATTTTTGAAATTAAAATATTTACTTAAAATGTAATTTTGAAAAAAGCGGATCCTTAGCAAACTAGATATTTAAATGGTTTAACAGATGGACCAAATAAAATCTTCATAAAGCAATTACTTTCTGTGAAATTATGTTATATAATTCATTAAACAAAGCCTAATATTAATGCCTGTAAGCAAAAATTCCAAAAACTAAATCTAGAGCCAGATAAATATACAAAAACTAATCACATTCATACTTGGACTGTAGTATTACATCTCGTATTAAAGGCAAAAACGTGTTGTAAAATAGTAACAATTTTTTCAGCTTTAAAAATTAATTTGAAATTAAAAGTTTAGATTATTTATTTAAATGCCTATTTTAATTTTTTCTATTTCGTTATAGTAGCAGCTATCGAAAAAAGCTGAATGAAGAAAAATTTAATATCTAGGAGTTAGTTGGTTAATATAATAAATAAAAGATAAATAGTAACAATAAGAAAAGCTATGATGAACTTCTTACCGTACAAAAGCTCATTTAAGCTTATAAGTGAGCAATAAAATGTTGAAACAAAAGCAATATTTTTAACCATACAAATATAGAATGCGGTCGATTACGCATTGTTATTTTTATTTTCATAATTAGATATGAAAGTGTTAATATGCTTAGTTTTGAGTAGTCCGGGTAGTTGGTCAAATCAAAACAAATACTCTTTATATAAAATCAACATTTTGGAAATTTATTATTACTTCATCAAGGTAAACCAAAAGATATAACACCTATTTTAAATAGTTATGATGTAGTTTACTTAATTCCATGTTCAGATGGTGTTCAGGTATACTCTGGGCTCACCTCTCAAAAGCTGAATAACCATTTAACACACCATAAGACTGATTGCCGTGTTAAACTATATTCAACGACTTTATCAATTCCCTATAATAAATTTTTACATAAAATAAATTATGAAAGACCCGTTCGTGTAAAATGTAGATTAATCGGTAAAAAAATAAATCTGTGAAATCTTCTGTTTTCAACGTAATTTGCGCCTACCCATAAACAAAACTCTAATGTCTCTTTTCATCTCCAAGTTCAATTGTATGTAGCAACTTTGACTTGACAGGGCGAAGTTAGATTTCCGTAAAAATGTTTTGTAAGAAACTTTTGCTTACATCTAAAGATAATGAAGGATTATCTGCAACTGATCCTACTGATAATAATGCAGATACGTCATTTTCATTATGTGTTTTATTGGTTCTTCTTAAATGCATTACCAAACCAGTTTTAGCGAACTTTTTAATTAATTCTTGCAATGCTTTCTTTGAGATATAGATATTAGGAAATTTTGATAATAAAAGATCGATTGCATATTTATACGATACATTTTCAATTCCATAGCATTGTACTGAATAAACACACCTTTCCTTCGTAAATATTATTAAAATACCGCCACGAAATTAACGTATCCCTGACACTTACTTTGACGCTTACTAAATTGGCTATCTTGATTTTAAGTTAAATTTCTCTTAATAAATTAGCTAATTACTGATAATTATGCACATGAGTCATTTTCATTATATGTTTTATTTCTACGTAGCTACCTCCCACCTCTACACTTATAAGGTAGAATTTTATAAATAACATTACTATTTGAAATAATATTTAATTTATCATTGATAGAACGGTGAAAAAACTTAATTTATTTAAAAAAGACGCATAACAATCGTTATTATGCAACAAAGAATAATGAAAACAGTAATATTATTTATAAAAGACTACCTTATAAGTGTACAAACAAAATATACAATTAAAATGACGCATCTACATTATCAGCAATTAAGAGAAATTTAAGTTGAAATGAAGATAGCCGATTTACTAGTAGAGTTTATTCGAATGATCTACCCCATGATAGCGAAGTATTAAAAGAGAGAATATAGGAAGCAATAAATGAACTGAACGAGCCGTACACCATTCATAAAGTGTATAATGAACTTGTTAAGAGAGCGGAAAAATTGGTATATATCGGAGGTTACGTAGAAATGTAAAAATCGGAATTTTGTCATGACAATTTATGTTCAGGCTTTATTTTAGATTAGTAACAAATTTGTTTCATAAAAAAGTTATGTACAATAATAAATATTGGTACCCCTCTTATGAAATATTTAGTGTTTTCTTAATTTATTAACACCCTGCATGCCTGATCTATGATTTGTGGATGGTAATCTTATTTTCTTGACAAATAAAATTTTTCATAAAGAATGAATTTTCATCGTAAATTTATTAATAAATATTTTTCTCCTCTTGCCAAATCCATCCGTGTACACAACTGTATCTATATATAAATAGCTGTACATCTGTACAGGGTGTAAAGAAAATAGTGTTCGTTCTTGTAACAATCATAGAAGACAGCAAACAAACAAAAAAGTCTCATACAACAACAGTCAAAACGTAACGGTTTTCCTAAAAACAATTAGTAAAAGTTAAAACTTTACCACAATAATAGTCAACAACGAACGAATATTTTGTTTGGGAATTTCCCAGAATATAGTTCTTCTTATACATAACAAAACGTTTAATACCATTTTTTAATAAAGGTAATGGTTAAGCCAGAATTTAATAAAATGTATTACTTAAAATTATAAATTCTACTAAACAAAAACTTGGCAATGCTTAAAAATTTAGAAAACTTTTCATCCATAAACAGAGGTCAAATGCCGTAATATAATACCCAAATAACTACTATATTGTTAGTTTATGACTTAATACGTGGTTGTAAATATTTTGTACTACATTGGAGGAAAGCGTTTTGTTATTCATTCAGGACTTCCTAATTTCGTTACAAAGAAATAGTTTACTCTATTTGTAATTAAGCAAGAATTTGGACTAGTATTACATGAACACATCAATATGTTGATCGTAATGCGCATTTCGCATCAGATGTAATGAAACATTTAATAACAGCAAGAACTTAATAACTTGCATTACAGTTTTCGGTGGCATAAATTTTTATCTATTACGTAAACCTTGTTTTGTTGAATCAATGTAAATGATAAATTATTATAACATGAAAAGTAGCAGAATAAATGGCAATCCAATCTTAACACCGTTGTAATTGCCAATAAGCTCCATTTTACGTTTAACTTTTACACGATAGAGTTGGTCTAACTGCGATTGTTAATTTACGTTTGTGTACTGTACATATTTAATCATTTCACCTTCTTGGGGTTATAGTTGGCGACAAAAATTTTATTAATTGACCCTGATATTAAGGTAGTGGAGTTTCATGTACTGTATCAATTATTCGAAGTTACATTTGAATTACCGTAAAGTTTAAATTATACGTTGTGTATAATTTTCGTTTTATACAACCGATAAATTTTAACAAGAGTATTGGTTTAAAGTCAGATAAGAGGAGATATTATTTTAACGGTAAAATTATAAGCAATAGTACATTGTTTTCTTAGTTACAAATGATGCCGTACGATTTCTATTGCCGTCTCAACCATTATATAAGTTATGATCTTAAACAAATGGTCCAACATAGGTGCCAGCAATAAATTGTTCTTCCAACGAAACTTTTATTTATTCAAATTCTCAATAATTCTGCTACCTCTGTAATTCCGGGTTTGTTGCTTTATTAAAGATGTATAGTTCCTTCACTGTTATTACTTTAAAATAATACACGATGATCAAGCTTTACTTGTAATGCGATCCTTTTTTCCGCAACCCTTGGTTTAATCGTTTAACCAGATTTTCAGTAATTACGCTAATATCATGAATTTTATAGTTATTTGTATTAGCCTTTTATATTTTCTACCAATTTTCACAGTTTTAATGCGATTAACTTATTTAATCTCTATTTTAACAATTTATTTGTAAAATGGCCTCCTTTACATAAGCCAGTTCATTTGAATATGTTTATTATTTTCACTGCGCACCCTCGTCTGCGACTTCTTGTCGCCAATTTACAACTTGCAGTTCCTACCTTTACATATTTTTGACAATAAGTTTTATCTAAATTTAGCTTATTTCTACATGTTACCGATTATTTAAACTCTCAACTTAGGTTTATAAATCTTGTATTTCGTCCTTTTGAACATTTTAATTTTTGTTTTCATTGTATTTTTGTTAATTTATTGTGACCTAACGAACTTGTTGCAAGTGATGATTTAAATTTTAGTTCCCAGTAGGCTATGAAAAACTCATGTCTTAGCTTAATTCATTCTCAGTAATAACTATCTGTCAAATTGACAGTTTGAATTTAACATATTTTACAGAACGTTTTCGAGAATTTAAAACGAAGAGTTAAATGCAATGATCATTAATTCGTACATTTATTATAAATAATAATTTAATAATAAAATTCTTCCACTAAATCTGTTGACATAAAATTTGCACGTCATGAATTACCTTTAGTTGGCATGCATGTGCCTAAGCTACGCCCTACTGAAAAATTCCACAGCTTACTGGAAACTGAAATTTAAATGATTACATGTTATAAAATTACAGAATAGTATTTTATTTATTAATAAGTGCCGATGTTTCAAATTACAATGAACTTTAGCTGCTATTCATTTATCTTTCCTTGCATTGCGACAGCCAATTTTTCAAAATCGATTTTGCGATGAGTGAACATCATTAGAACAATAACCGTTGAAGTTTAAACCCTCCATAATTGTTGCAATTTATGACTCTTTCGGGTAGGCGCCACCAATAAACTTTTTTGTCGTCGCAGGAAATTATTTACAGAAAATGGGCCAGTTCGGTGAAAATAATTTGAATGGAAGATTGCCAAAGTGCAGTTACTTTAATTTGAAATATCTCCCTGACGATTGCGATAGCGAAAAAAGTTATATCGCATTTTCTTCTCTATGTTACATTTCCTACCATCCGTTACAAGAACATACGCTGTTTACTTTACTCATATATATACGGGTGGTGACTCGTAAAAGTAAATATAGCAAATTCAATGCTATTTTCTGCTGATGTTTATATAGGCGTACTAAAAAGAAATCCATTATTTTCGCATGCCATTGAAGCCTTTATTTAGCAAAGTTACAATACTCCGATTAAGGTCACATATGCACCGTTGTGGTCGATAACTTGTTGCCATTTGGCAGGTAATTTCATTAATGTCTCTGTCATAGAAACCCTCGTCCCTACTAGCAGAAATCTGGGACAGTCGATTTTCGCAAGCTTATCTTAAGACGAATTTTTCACCATCAAAATCATTCGCCATAGACAGGAATCACCTGGTGACAGATCTGAACTATAAGGTGGATGCATGAGAACCTTCTAACCAAGCTCCCGGAGCTTCTGGCGAGCCACTATCGATGTGTATGGCCTGGCGTTGTCCTGATGGAACACAATTCCTCTCCTATTGGCCAAAGCTGCCCGCTTCTGGACGATTTCTTGCTTTAGGCGATCCAGTTGACAGTACTGGTCGGAGTTAAGAGTTCAGACATAGGGGAGCAGCTCATAGTAGATGATTCACTGCTAATCCTACCAAATACACAGGAAAACCTTCCTGACCGTCAATCCTGGGTTGGCCACCGTTTGCGCCGGCTCACCGCAACCGTTTTCGCTTGACGTTATCGTAAGTAATCCACTTTTCATCACCAGCCACCATCAGTTTCAGAAATAGGTCGATTTTGTTGCGATTCAGCAGCGATTTGCAGATGGAAATTTGGTCAATGAGGTTTGTTTGCGTTAACCCGTGTAGCACCCATATCTCGAGCTTCTTTTTGTATCCAGCCTTATTCAAGTGGTTCCAAACGATTTTTTGTGCAATATTTAGCGCTTGTACAATCGTAAAAGTGCTTATATGACGATGGGACTCGACGATTTCCATTAGTTTATCGACATTTTCGACAACTGGCCTTCCATCGCGGGATGCTTCTTTGACATCAAAATTGCTGGAACGGAATCGATGAAACCAAAATTGCGCGTGATGGCTGTTACAGTATCAGGACCATAAATACTATTCTCATTTTCAGCCGCCTGGCTTGCGTTTTCGCCTTTATCGAAAAAAAAATGTAAAATATGGCGTATTTTTCTTTTGCTGGTATCCATTTTTGACGCGCGCTTAAACAATACTGAGTCAAGCAATCACAAAACTGCCTAAGAAACCCGTAACCCGATCGCATTTATATAACGTGAGATATATAGTACTAAAGCCATCTATTGAAAAAGTAATGAATTTCTTTTTACTACACCTTTATTATCTCCCCAATTGATTTTATAGTAAATATCTAAATGTAAAAATGTACACAATTAAAAGCTTCATAAGGTAAGACTAAGTTTATTTACGTATTATTACTGATTCCAGTAATTATCGATTTTAATAGATTAAAAAATAGCTTACATCAAATAGTAAAAATTGGTCAGGTGTACAATATTCTAGTGGTTAGGTTTTCGTCCTTTAACCAAGCGGTGCGATGTTTAAATTCTATTCAGAAACACTCCTTTTTATTTTCAACTTAATTTCTTTTAAATACAAATATTTTATTACCCTTGGGACAAACACCTTTCATAATTATTTACAAATCAACTAAAGAGATAATATAACCATAAGTACAAAATAAGATTGAATTCTTTGTATTACCGTCATGTTATCAGAATAACCGAACCCTATTTTGTATCAAAATTTTAGTAAATAGAAAACTTGGTATTTTATTTATTCTGCGATGTTCAGAGCTTTTTATAAAACCAGAATTATCAAGCATAAATACAATCGCATAAATTCTGTACTACCAGATGTGCAGAAAATTTGTACTAATATTTAATTGAAGTAAGTTAAGCTTTACCTTTTTTAATACTGATTTATAATTCAATGAACATGGGTAAATTTTTGGCCATTTTATTTTGATAAAGACTGCAATCCACGTGAAATATTGGTACGACGAATGAATTTTAAATTACAATAATCTTTTCTAGCCTTTACGCCCCCAACAGTTATCGCACATTCTAACAGGATCAAAAACGTTTCTTGAAATTGAGAATAAAATATTGCTTGAACAGAAATGTATTTAAAAGTATGAAACATAGGGGAGCCATTAATACTAATGGAGGAGTTAATAAAACGCGAGTATACCATTAAACATTAAACAGCCACTGTCGCTGACATGCGTGCATTTGGTTTTAAATCAATCAGGTTGCTTTTATGCCAATTCCTTAGGAGTAAATAATGAAAGTAATACATCATATAAATTTAGCAAGAAGACATCTTAACGAAATAGAATTTTATAATCAAATTAAAATACATGTCTTTGTAAACTATACGGTATTTAAATTTATTTTTCACGTTCTTTGCAAAATAATCATTCCAGCACAAGGCGATGATGAAGACAATATATATATATATATATATATATATATATATATATATATATATATATATATATATATATATA
>JAHWXV010353763.1:0-12126 GCA_024586415.1 Phrixothrix hirtus
TTAGTTCAATATTCAGTAATTTCACGAAATCATCCCTTCCCAAAGAAGTAAAGGTGTATTTAAATTTTATTCAATATATAAGTAACAAGAAAGCTTTGAAAACATTTGTGGTGTATTGATAAATCACATTTTTTTAACCTTAAGTAAAAAATAAGCCATGAAAGTGAACGGTCTATCAGGTCTGTGTTTAAGGTAAAAAACTTGATGTCTGTGGTTACGGGTTAAGTAAGAAGGACATTCAGAAAGCGTTACATACGGGCACAATGAAATATGAATTGAAATTTAGTTTAAACTTTAAAAACTAGCACATATTTGAAATTTTAGCAAACTAACATTGTATTTGGTATAGCAATAGTGAAAATAATGTCAAGCAGGACCAGTAACAAACAATGACAAATGTTCCATTCTACTCTTTTTTTATCATTTTCCCTTCTAATTATCAACATTCAAAAACTATAACAAATTGAATCTCCTAAGGTTTCAAGAAAAAAAAATGAAGGTAGAATTTGATCTACTACAAATTAAACAAAACTATATTTAAGTTGAATAAAATAATGACCAAATAGATCCTCTACTATTAAAAAAAAAAATTTTATTTTCACTCGATTTCCGTTATGAAATAATGAGGATAAGTTATATTTATCCAATAATCCAAATTAAAAAATTTAAAATGACGAAGTGCTTCCTTTTTAAGTTATAATAATTAAAACTTTTCTACACAAATATCTTATTCTTTAACGTAAACGTAAACAAAATAAGTTAAGTAACACACCATGGCATGCCGACCACGTACAAGTGGCATGATAGCATATCGGATGTTTCAGTTGTGACATTTAACTCAGCTGCCATTGTACATTGTGTATATTTTGTAGGTATCTCAAAAGGGTCTTTATTGACAAAATTTCTAGTTGGTTTTAAAAACATGTTTTAAAGTGTATTATAAATCTTTCTTTGGATATAATGAAGGAAAAGACGGAAAATACAAAGGTTGATAAAAAACTCGATGACGACGAAATATCACAATTACTACATGTATCTGATAGTAGCTACATTTTTATTTGTATTTTCGGGTATCAAACGATGTATAGGTAATGTAATGTAATATTTTTAAAAATATTGTGGTCTTTGTGCCAATTATAGCACACTGGCACCTAGAGAACTTCCAAAAAATTACATCAGCAATGCAAAGTGTCAAATGTTTAAAAAGTTACGGACAATTCGTTGCTTACTTCGCTGTATACTAGTTCAAAATTGTCTGATCTTCAAATTTAAAATATGTACCACTAAATGAACCATTTATGCCAAAATGATATACCTTGCATGTAATAGCAACAATACTTGAAGATTCTTATAAAATTCTATAAATATGGAAACCACGGATGCAGAAGCATTAACACTATGGGAAAAATCTTCACTATGCACTTTTAATACCTGCTACCATTTCTTTTTCTCGTCAAAAGAACTTATAAAACCGTCACCATTTGTTACTTCAAAAATTCAAATGTTTTATTCATTATTAAAATAAATACAGGTATCCCTTGATTAAAATAATTAATTAATCCCTCCATGTTATCAAAATTATGATAATCAAATATCAGTGGTCAAAATCACAATTCATCCATAATCAATTGCAATATTAATAATTCACTTACGGAAAATAACACATGAATGCAAAGTAAATGTTTAAAATGTATGAAGAACATATTTTGTAAAGCAATAGAATAATTGAAGCTTGTAATAAGCCAGGCTCAAGTAACTGATTGGCTATCAGGAAACACTCCTTGAAGCTTATGTTTATACACAATAGATTTAAACTCTTGTCGCATATATGAAGGGAATGTTGCAATTAATTGCAGTGTTAATCAAATCCCACATTAAGCAAGCGATACCTGTATAGCAGAATTTAAGAAAATACATATACATCCATCAAAAATGTTCCATTGATGACTGAAGTCATGGTGTAAACAATTTCCAAATTTACGGGCCCTTTTATGGATATGCATTTGATTTAGTTTATTAATAAAAATATTTTTAATTGTACATTAGGCTGCTGAAAATTTACTACCTTATGTGATTAAGGAATTTTATTATTGGACCCCAAAGAAGCATATGATGAAATGTAAATTGATTAATACTAAGTGCATTTAATGCATGTTAAAATGCATTTAAACTGAATTAAGATGCATAAATTTTGGACTCAACAGAATAAATAATACAAATATTGTGGACGAAATGAAATCTTATAAACTAACATGTTCACTGCTTTTAAATGTATTAAAATTCTTTTCTTTAACAATTTGGCAGTTATTAAATATATATCAATGTACAAAAGTTCATGGCATGATCTGTTGCAATATACACACTGAAGGAAATACTATACAGGATGTATCAAAATAAGTGATATAAGTAAAGCATAATATTTTAAATACAAGGTGTAGCAAAAATGGTGAGATAGCTAAATACAGGCCACTTCTACAACTAAAAATAAGGAAAAAAGTTTATATACACACATGTCCCACAATGGACATCTGTGAAGTTAGCATCACGATGATAGTACTCAATAGTTCTAAGAGTTCTGACATATTTTAACTTAGAACCGAAATACCTTATAGTTTTTAAAAAGAGTTCTGATCATTTACTATAAAAAAATTGAGTTTAAAGTTTGAGGTGCCAACATCGCACTGCACCCTGATATTCAAATACAATAGTTCCGAGATAGGTTACCTGTAGAGGTACATGTATTAAGGAGTACTTTATACTTTTTTAGAGAGTTCTGATGTTAATAACAAAAACAAATTATAAAAAATTATCTCTATCCAGACCTCCGACCAGAACTATTGGAACTTTCAATTTTCAACTTTTCGCGGAGTTCATTAAACTTTTGCTTAATGTAACTTTTTTCTATTGACGTTACGGGAAAATTTTCTAACTAAAAGTTGTAGATCTCGTCATTTTAGTTCGAGAACTACTGGAACTTTCAATCTTCAACTTTTTGCGAGCTTTGTCAAACTTTTGCTTAATATAACTTTTTTCTATTAACTTTACAGGAAAATTCTATAACAAAAAATTGTAGATCTCATACATTTACATCCAGAACTGTTATCAAAACTACTGAAAGTTTCAATTTTTTGGGACATCGTTGGATTTTTAAAAAATTAGAAGTTATGTAACATTATTTTTGTTGATAGAATCAGTTGTACATCTCATTGTTTTAGAGCCAGAATTTGGATCAGAACCTTAAATTTTCAATTTTTTAGGACATCGTCAGATTTTTGCAAAATTAAAAGTTTATGTAAGTTTTTTGTTGACTTTAGAGGAAAATTGTATTAGAATCATTTGTGTATCTTGTTGTTTTAGATCTAGAACTCCCACTAGAATTAATGGAACTTTCAATCTTTTACTTTTTAAATGATAGGAATTTAATTTTTTCTAATTTGTTTTGGTTAACATCAAAACTCTCTAAAAAAGTATAAAGTACCCTTATTACATGTACTTATCTAAGAACTATTGTATTTGAAAGTTAGGGTGCAGTGCGATGTCAGCACTCCAAATTTTAAACTCATTTTTTTATAGTAAATGGCCAGAACTCTTTTTAAAAACTACAAGATACTTCTGTTCTAAGCTAAAATATGTCAGAACTCCTATCAGAACTATTCAGTACTATCAACAAGGTACTAACTTCACAGACATCTACAATGGAACATTACTGAGTTACACTAATGAATATAAAATATTAATTCATTGGTTACACGCATTTAAAGTTTTCAGACTATTATCAGGTAAGTAATCCATGCAATGTCAGTGATGACAGTTGATTAAGTATTCAAGTCATTTATAGGGTGCATGTGGTTCATACAGGACAGTGCACCAGCTCATCTCAGTGTCATTTTTAACATTTATTATGATTTTAATTTAATTGCTTAATTTTCTGGTATATTTGTGAATAAAAAATTGAAAAGCTCAAATATCTGTAACTCCGTAACAAACAAACCCTTGTGGGACATATGTTTATATAGACTTTTTTGTTATTTTTAGTCATAGAAGCCACCTGTATATATATATAGCCAACATTTTTGTTAGACCCTGTATTTACAACTATAATTTTATGTCCAGCCCTGTGCAATATAATAGATGACAAAAATATTAGTGTAAGTTTGTTATGATTATTCCTATTGATGATATCTATCTATTTGACTCAAAACTTTTACATTAGAAATATAGGATAATATGATTTTTAATGTAATGTAAGTGTATTAATCATAAGCGATACTCTATTGTGATAAATTTAGATGAAAAGGTAAGTTTGCTAGTATTTAGTAAATTACAGCACTTATTTCTCATACACCTATATATATTACTGATGGCTATAAACCAATCAAGTATAACATAGCAGTAAACATGTTTAAGTAACATGTAATGCAAATCAAATTGATAAAATTAATTTTAATTCGTGCAACATAATTAATAAATAACAACATAAATAATAATCAACAAAAATGTAATCCTATCCATACAATTTTTCTAAAATTTGAGTTGGAGCATCTGCTTGATATCGTGATATTTGACGTAAAAGAGCAAACTTTTTCAATCTTCCTTTTGATGACTCCATATCATATAAGGTACATAAATTTAAAAGAAGTGATTCTTGCAGAGCCTGAACAGGACTTATATTTATTGCTGACTCTAATACTCCAATGGCATCCTTTAAATGACCACCATATAACAAGCACACTGCCATATTATTAAGTATCTGTTAAAATAATTTTAAATAAAAATCATTATTATATATGCGAAATTGTACCATAACATTTGAGGGATCTAAAGCACTAGCTTGTTGGAAAAAGTTGTAGGCATCACCAAAATTATTTTGAGCAATAGCAATTAATCCACTATCAACTAATTCTCGTACATTAAGTTCACCGCCACGAATTTCTTTTGCTTCATTAAAACAAACTTCAGCTCCAGCCACATCGCCTAGTTGTAGATGTAAACGACCCAAAGCAGATAACAAGGCATGACGTGGGGCTCCATCTCTACATTTGCATTAAAATTTAAAATCAAATTTAATATTTCCATAATTCACAAACCTTTCACAAAGTTGTCCTAATAAATCCATTGCTAATTCGTAGTCTTTTAAAGCCAGGGCACAATTGATAATAGAGTGCATTACACGTCCTTCTCGTCCAAACCACAAACGTATAGAATCAGCACGATCTGATTGACTTATTTCTGTAGGGCTTCCGTCCTCACATAAGTCATTTTTTAAATTAGATAGCATCTAACAAAAGTGTACTCAATTATCAAATCTTAAAAATATATTAATGTTTACCTGCTTAACAATAGCTAACACATTAAACAACTTCGTTAAAGATTCCTTTGGTTTACCACAATGCATTGGTAATTCGGCCAAAAGTAATCTAAATGAAAATGATGCTATAGAACCTGGTCGACCACCATACATTTCTGGATAAAACTGTAATAGCGTTTGATTAAGTAATAAACAATACTACCATAAAATTACCTGATAAAATAAATCAGGTTTGTCTAATTGCCCAAACGGTTCTGCTTCTGCTTGAGCAAGGGCAAAATTTTTTATTTTAATTAAAAGTGCAATTCTTGTAAACCATAGTTGTAAAGAATGAGGCGAATGCTTAGTTGGATGACCAAATCGACCTCTACCCTGACCATAAATTGTTAACAATCGAGCAGTTAAATTTATGCCTGCCCTAAAATTATAATAAATTAATATGTTGCACTTATAACTAAGATAAATAGAATTTTAAAAATCTACCTAAATGCTCCTGCCTGAACTAACTCTCTCAAACCTCGTTCATCTTGAGTTACATCTGCTGCTGTTAAAATTCGTCTTTGCACAGCTTCTGCTTCTCCTAAATACATCGTTACTGCCTCTCCAACCGTATCTGTCTATAAAAAAAAATTCTAAAAATATAATTAGATCCACCTACATTAAGGTTTTTAAACCTAGAGGTTAGGTTTAATCGATTAAAACCACATCAATTATTCAAGACTAGTGATGGTCATTAAAAATTCAAGTAAAAAATCAATAAATCAAAAGCTTACTAATTCTTCTTCTAAAATAACACCAGGCATTGTAAGAGATTCTTTTTCAGGCATATAAGAACCCGAACTTGCCGTAGTACAAGCAATTAAACATTGTCGTGTTTGTTCACTTGGTATCCATGCATCCCTTCTTCGATCTGCCTCTGATCCTAAACCAACTCTTGGATTAAAATTCTCCTAAAATTATATACATTTATATTACACAATTAATAAATAAACTGGACATACATCTCCAATATGTACACCACTTGAATTACTAATTAAATCAAAAAATACTGCTGTTGGATCTTTTGGTTGAACAGGGGTTTCTGCAAATAATCTACACACTTCAGGCTCATTTTTAATATTGTCTTCTAAAGTTAAATTACTAATTCTGTTGTTTGTATCCGAAAGGCTATTTGCAATATATAATTCTTCCGATGAACTTTTTGGGTGAACTGATGAACCAAAGTATTGACTTAAATTCGGGACAGAATTTTCTGACATCATTGGTATTTTTTTTTATTTACACTTAATAATTTTATGTCAGAAATGTTCGCTATTTTTAATATTCATGTCGTATTACTTCTATCAATAACCTTTAAACGAAGTCTCTCTTCTTTTCTAAACATTCTACTGCTAACTTCGTACCCGATGAATATGCACAATGTGGAAATACACCATTGATACAAGGTGCGTTCAAAATTTTGTTTGCTTTTATTGGTTCGGATCTCGAATCATGATCGGCCTTGTAAAGCCGAACAAGTAGCGAAAACAGCTATTATGCAATTTTTTAGCACTTGGTAGCGCTAGTTACCATCTAATGACAGCTGGTGTCAAATGCAAAATTATAGATTATTTTGCATTTTTGCAAGATATTCTGTATCTACTATTTACTTTATCTTTAATTATAGACAGGGTGTATAACAGAAATACAGGGCTGCTTTGAAATAATTGGAGAAATGTAAACCACGCATTCTTTGCGCTTCATACATTTACAGAATAATAATAAAAAAAATTAAACAACTTTCTTGTAAAACTTTGGAACTTCTGATATGCAATGTTTATAGTTAGAGGTTTCATCTCAATTTGTGAGAAAACACGTACGTTTATACCAGTCTTACTCGTATTACAGATCATTGCAGTTGAGCATTGTTTATTGATAAACATTAATGTAATTGAAATTGATAAACGCTCGATTCTGGTTATTAAATTAGATTTGGTTGTGTACTTTTTCAAACAATGTTTTGTTATCCAGTTTTTCAATGTTTTTTTGGAAGTAAAATGTATCAAAAAATAGTGAAAACAATTATTAAAACTGAATTGCTGCTTGTAAGAGAAAATGCGTCTTATTTTATAAAATTAATTTACTCTTCTTTTTATTATTTCTGAACTAAAAGCCTTATTGAATAAATAAAAACACATAATATTCCTTTAGAATACTTTTTTGAACTTTGTATAAAAGTTTGAAAAAAATTAAATAATAAATTTCAAGCTTTTCTACTTTACGTACATAATTTAAAATTATATTTCTCAATTTCGAAAATATTTTCTGTAGAAGGTAATACACTCTTTTAGATTTAGAAAGGATATAACTGATTGCTTTACGGTAATCGCAATTCGTAATTTATTTTTGCAAAAACCATCTTGAAACACTGCATTAAATTTACATTTTATTAGTCTTAATTATTTGTTTGTAAGTTACATTATGACCTTGATGATTTTAATATACCTCCCAAATTTATTTTTTTAAGATCACTTCCAAATAAAAATTAGGTCATTTATTTGTGGCAGCGAGTCAAGCACTCATTTTTTAATAAGTAAGCAGAGTGCAATTCGATATGTTATTTTAATTTGTTATTTCAGTAAATAGATTGGTATTTTTTGTGACTGTTTGTAACGAATTAATTGTGACAAATGTCAGCAGTTCATAAAATATTTTGTGCGGGTCCCATCGATGCAAATAAGTAGTAATCGGACGGAGCCAAGTCTGATGAGTAAGCCGCGTGCGAAAGTATTTCCCAACTAAACTCATCAATCGTTTCCTTGGCCAGTTTTGCTGTGTGTGATGGTGTATTATCATAAATCAAAATCACTTGGTGTTGTCTGTTTTTATATTCTGGTCGTTTTTGACAAAATAATCTTTTACGCTAAGAATTCTCCAAATATATCCGCTTTTCATCACCAGTCACAATTCGATGGAGAAATGACTTTCTTTTGTACTTGGCGAGCAGCATTTCGCAAGTGGCTTTTCGGTTTTCCTGCAGTCTTTCATTCAATTCATGTGGAACCCATTTCCCCATCTTCTGGATCTTTCCATATCTTTCAAACGTATGGGAACAGCTTCTCGTGTCACATTTAATTGATCCGCGAGTTGTTGTTGCGTTTGAGTGCCATCTTCATCCAACAGTGCTTGCAATTCGCTGTCTTCAAATTTTTTTGGTGGTCTTCCACGTTCTTCGTTTCTCACATCAAAATCGCCACTTTTGAATTTTTTAAACCACTCCAAGCACTGTGATTTATCAAGAGCTCAGCGTAAGCTTCGACAAGCATTCGATGCGATTCTGCAGCAGTTTTCTTCAAATGGTAACAGAAAATAAATGCTGTCCGCAAATCGTTGTTTCCAGGTACAAAATTCGACATGTTCCACGCTATTACAAACTATGCTGTTGTGTGAAACTTGTATTGTTGTGTGTTGAAAATCTTCGTCAGAGATGTCAACAAGAAAATGTTTATGCTGAACGGGTGGTGCATCCTATTGGGGACATAATAAACTCATATCTTACTGTTTGAGAAGGTTTTAGTCCTGGATATTATTTTATTGATTACCTGCAGGTTTGTTGACTCACCGTGATCACATGGTTGTAGTGGTTGCAGTATTTTTATATATTGTTATTATTTGCATCGGTTGTTTAACGTAAGTAATTAAATTTTTTTGTAGAGAATTAATGTCCCCCTTATACATATAAGAATCACTTTATTGCATGGTTTATTTGAAATAAAATGCTGCCGTATAAGCAATTACGTTACACATCATATCTGATACTGTGGGCATTCACAAAATAGTTGGTATTTTACCAATTCTGAATTGACTTGATTATAATTGAAAATTCCCACATTATCTGAAACACATTATTGAAATTTTCAAAGCACTGAATATAGAATGTTGTTGCCGAGATAATTGCACTTAATATCATGTTATTGATATGAGAAATAAATTTATAGAATTATATCCTATATTTGATACAGTGGTATATAACTCAGTTTTTATAATCGTTTTACATGTACATAAATGAAAAAGTGGTATATAACTAGATATTACATTTTTCCGTTTATATACCTAATTTGGCAGGTATCAGTTTTAATCTCAAAATCGACTGTAAATTAGTACTTTTTCTGAATATGCTTGAACGAATACAAAAAACATTGTTCCATACTCGTGCGCACTTATTTCAAACATAACTACATATGTATTTCCTTGTCCTTTCTTTAGATGGAGCGAAAAATAGAAAAAAAATCAAAAGGGAAAGATACCACATAAGTTCGTAGCACCGCCTGACACCAGTGAGGACGAATATTTGCCTAATTCAAACTCCGGTTCAGAGATAGAAGAGTTGGAGTTGGATGATAGTAGTGATAGTGATAGTTCTGGCCTTTGGTTTAGTTACGTGCACGTCAAAAAAATCACAAAGAAACTACCACAGAATTGGACATCACTAGCTGCAAATTCCGCAAGGAGTACTCCTTCCTGGCAAGACGTCGATAGAGAAGAGAATGTCGACATTTGGCAACCTATTGGCTATTTTAAAAATGTTTTCCGTCGAACTGTTAGAACACATTGTTGAACAATCTAACTTATATTGTGTTCAGCAAAACCTAAATAAAGCTCTAAATTTAACAGTTTCAGAACTAGATCAGTTTATAGGCGTAACAATGTATGTCAATTTTCGATTTACATCGGACGCAAAATTATTGGAAAGAAGAATTTAGAATACCACGGGTAGTAGATGTTATGAGTAGAAATTGTTACGAAGAGGTAAGGAGGTATTTGCATTTCGACAACAATAACGACGTGCAAGAAAGGAATGCTGAAGGTTTTGACCGACTGTATAAAATTCGTCCCGTTTTTGACGGTCTCGTTTTGAAATGCCGAAATATTCCTTTAGAAGGAAAAATGTTCTGTGTAGACGAACAAATTGTACCCTTCGAGAGCAGGTCAGCTTTAAAGTATTATAACCCAAAAAAACCACATACATGGGGATACAAATTTTTGCACTGTGCGATGTTTTTTGTACCATATATAATTTTGATATCTACCTCGGGAAAATTGTTCCTCAAACTTATCATTGTGATATTGGAGCCAGTGGAAATATTGTGCTTCAGTTATCAAGCATTATTCATAACAATCAAAATTACCTTCTATATTTTGATAACTGGTTTGCGCGCCACTTTTATTTGTGAAATTGTACAAAAGAGAAATTGGTGCCATTGGTACTATCAAATTAGCAAGATTTCTTGGTTGTAAGTTTAGTACCGATACAGTTCCCAATAATAAAGGTAGGGGCTCATACGAAGAGAGAGAATCTCAAATTGAGAATGTCTACATCTGAGCTATAAAATGGTTTGACAACAGAGGAGTTATATTGGCAACAACATTTTCCGGTGCTGAACCAGTTACTTGTAACAGAAAGATGGGATAGGAAGGAAAAGAAAAAAATTGTCATTGAAAAACCATGTCCCGTGGATATATATATATATATATATATATATATATATATATATAATAAATTTATGGGAGGAGTGGACCTCCTTGATGGGCTAATATCATATTATTGTATACACGTTCGATCCAAAAAATATTATGAGATTATCCTATCATTTTATTGATTTGATGACCATAAATGCTTGGAACTGGTATAAAAGGGACTGCAAAAAACCAAACTGTCCGAAAAATGATATCAAAAATCATCTTCACTTCAAATCTTGTGTCGCAAGAAATTTATGCCTTCGGGGAAAATCCACTTCGGAAAGGAAACGTGGAAGGCCTAATGAAAGAGACAGCGTTGGTAAGTAACATGAAAAAGGAAAAACGAGGCCCTACAGCACCACTTCCATCCTTCGATGTCAGGAGAGATCAAACAGGTCATTGGCCTGTTGTAGATGATAAGAGGCTGAAGTGTAAATATCCTAGATGTCATAAACTATCTATGATAAAATACCATAGATGTAATGTACACTTATGTTTCAGAAAAGGTCAAAACAGTTTTGTTTACATTCACATTTAGCTCAAATAAAATATTCTTAACATTTATTCTTTTTAACCAGCAAATGTCCATAGTATCATATATGATATGTATCGATTTTTTACAGACCAATTGTTCTATTTCAAAAAATCCAAAAAATCCTTGCTTAGTGTTACCTAGAGACCTCTACAAAATAACACTTCTTTTTCATCTTCAATAAAAACAATTGGGCACAAAGAGGTTAATGAGTGTATTTATTAAGTATATCTATAGCTACAGGTCGGCCGTTGTAACCTGAGAAAAAGTTGTACATTCTGCAGAGTACGTGGGAATATAGACACACTTTATATAGTCTGAAGTAGTAGTTAAAAGATACTCTGTTTATTATTACGGCATAACAACTTACATGGCCCACTTAAAGATATAAAATTGTGTGGTTTATATATATATTTTCAACCGAGTCAACAGTTTGTATTCTATTTGACGTACATATTTAAAAAAATTTACAATTCTTTAACGTTTCTGAAATTCAATACAATTGTAGGTTCAGTTTGTTTATTTAAAGTAACGGTAATTGCTTTTACAAAAACATAATAAAATTTCTAAATAGAATTAAGTTTATGCTTTTTACTTTCTCTTCACTCTATATGAAATATATTTAAAAGAGAACGTAGTTTTCGTCCAAAATTTTCGATGTAGAAATTTTAGCGGAAATACACGTTTTCGGGTCCCCCGAATATAAAAATCGTGTATTTTGTAATTGATCTGTGTGTATGTGTGTGTGTGTGTGTGTGTGTGTGTACGTGTGTGTGTGGGGGGGGGG
>JAHWXV010353768.1:0-13104 GCA_024586415.1 Phrixothrix hirtus
TAAAAAGCAATTTACGCTTAAATAAAGGAATGTTTTTAATAATTTCTAAACGGAATTAAATGCATAATTAAAATATTATACGTAGATAATATAATTCGTCCAGCATATTGATGTTACTGAATGTAGATAATTTACAAAAAGAACTAGCGAGAGCTGACAATAGATATTACTTAATTTAGATAATTTATACAAAGAAAATCGGCGCGAGCTGACAATGGATGATACTTAATTTAAATAATTTATACCAAAAACCTAGCGAGACCTGACACAATATGTAAAAGCCAACAACGAAATGGCAAGGGTTTCAGACTTAAATAGTAACTGACGGTCGCAACCATTCGTAACTAGTTTCAAGTATAAATCGCTAGCAACTAATAGCTTGTTTAGCGTTTATGCACGTATAGGTGTAACTTAATTCTAGTTGCGACTGGGCCCAATGCATAAATGACCTAAAACACCGCCATGCATAAATCATATGGGATTTCGCGCTCCAACGTACAAGCAAGGATCATAAATGATTCTCTACGAAAACTGCGAAAATCACATATAACGGAACAAACGTAGATCTTAACAAAGTAGACATGCTGAATGCGTGCGCGAATATGATCCTTAGGATTATTAACGAATTCTGGATCGTGGTTGTATGCTGTATGGAAGGTAGATATGAATTAATAGTAAAACGATTGAATTTAATGTCCTACGTCATCCATATTTTCATCAAATTTCAAATACCGAGTCCGGTAGATTGAAGAACCCCATTTGGAATAAGAATAACGGTTTTAAAATTATTATTGGGAAAACTTGCCGATTTTGTTACAAAATTATTTATTTAGCTTCAAATGACGAGCTGAGTACTTAACACAATGAACAAGGTGTCCCAAAGAGTTTGCATAATTTGTTTTAGTAATTCGTTTGATATATTCTATAATTGGTACACGTATAAGCGTGGGCCTTTCATATACCCCTAGAATTTTAGATCACCCTATAGGACTCCACAATTTGATAAATCTGGGGCATATAAAAAATAGTTTATGTCTCCATATCGTAAAATTAACCTAGAGGAGTGTGAGATGACACTATTTTATTAATTTTGGAAGCATAATTTTGTAAATTACGAATTGAAAGGTCAAAATCAATAAAATTTTGCAGCGTTGCTACAAATTGGTCAGATAGTACTTTAACTGGTGGACTAATGCTTCCCGATGGCGAAATTCCACATCTAAACGGTGATGGAAAATATGTTAAGGTTACTTATGTAACTCCCTCAGGTTCTCAAATAATCAATATCTGCAACTTTGTTTATTCATGTAACCGCAAAGGTGAAAGTGAGCTTCGTTAATGATTAGATCTTCTTTCAAATTAACTGGGTTATTGCTTAGAACTTACTGAAAAGGTTCACAAAACGTAATTTGAGTTTCTGAATCTGTGGCAATAATTGGCTAATGGTTTGAAACTTGGGTGGTGAAACTTTAAGTAATATAAAACGCGGCGAGATTTTTTACCCGATAGGTTTAATGTTTGTAAATATAGTAAGGTAGATTATTTAAGACTTTGTACAACGATTCTTACTCTTTTCATGGTTTCAATATAACATGCGGCTTGGGGTTTTCGTTTAGATTTCTATTTAGCTCCATTTAATCCTACATTTTTGAATCCAATTTTTCTATCGCTTTACCGTTACAAAGCAGATTTCTGCCAACGTTAAATCCCTACGAATAATCTATGAGTTCTCATTAGGAAACAATTATTCTTGAAAAAGCTTTTACTAACGGAAGAAAGTTATTAATTAAGAAAATTGTTCATGTTACAAACTTCACAACTGTCAATTTTGAAACACTGGGTTTACTTAATGTGTTAATGATGGAAGACAACCAATAATTTATAATTTAAATCATCAGAATTTGTTTGAAAGGTATGAAAGCTCAATATGCTTAGCTACTGGATCTTTTTGTAACGAAAATTAGCAAGTTTTATCTTTAAGTTTCGGGAATAATCTTTGTCTTCTCCTTATATTATAATTTCAATATTTTTATTCAGTTTTTAAATACTATTCGGAAATATTCTCGCTCTAGATACGGTATAAATACAAATAGTGACATCTAATGGAAGTTTTAGCTACTATAAAATATTCAATAAAGTATCACTTAATTTACAAATTAATCACAATTGTAATAAACCGTGTATTAATTATTATTTTATTAAATTATAAAAACGAATAATTTACTTCAACAAACTGGTATTTTGATGTAGAAATTTGCGTTGACATTGACATTTATAAAATGCGTATACCTCATGGAACCTAATAGTTTGGAAATTAATTTTCATTATTTGTCGTGATTGCTTAGTCATCGTTATTAAAGTTTTGACAGTTTGTTGAAAACTATGTAGATTTAAAAATTTTGTACAAAAGTAATTTTTAGTCGTAGATAATGGAGTTTTCAACTTGTGTGGAATTGCATATTTCGTGCGCGTAGATCCACCTCGCTAGACTATGGTTCGCGTGACAAACTTTCACTTGCGCGGAGTATGCCGTATCCCATACTTGTTGCAGAATATACTATATTGTATTCGTTTTTTAAAACACATTACCAGAAAAGTGGTACATAACTAAATTTATAAACTTGTACGTTAATATCCCTAATTTGATAACATGTCACAGTTAATCTCAAAATTTACACTAAACTAGTGTTTTTTCGGGATAAGCTTAAGCGAACACAAACAATTTTGTTCGATACTCGTACGCTGTCACATTTCAGATCCTCAATTTGCTTTATAGACCGAGGTATTTGGCGTAAAAATCGATGTCGGTTCTTAAACATGCAGTAACATATCGCACTTGTGTTAAAAATAACTATTAAAATATTTCAAAGTTTGAAAAAGTTATTCCTATTCCAAATTGGGCCCATAAATCTGCTGGACTCGTATAAACTAGATTCGTGTATGAATAGACATTTTAGGATTTATTTCATTTATATAATACAATCAAAGAGAAATTGTTTTATATTTCAACGAAGTTCACTTCACTTGTGTCATATTTAAATTTTTATAATAAATAACTGAAACTGGGATATAAGTTTTTTCTTTGAATAGAAACGTTTCAGTTGTGCAAAAATATCTTTTCCCAGAAATATTTTTGATATTTGAAGCTATTAAATTTTGTATTTTTTGCGTAACTTTTTGTTCGAACTCTTTTTATCACTGATATACTTTTTAAAAATTATAATATAACTTTGATACCTTGAACATACGGTTATTCAGAGCCTCCCTACTGAGTCAATTTTTGTTCTATTTGCCTCTTTAATTCGGATAGTTTTCTAAATATCGTGTATTCCTCAGATAATGGTACAGTAGGTTATACTAAGGACCAGAAGTTCAAAATTTAATGTACAAATCAGGAACTGGAGGTCCAAAATTTCATATCAGAAATTAGGTTAATACAACAATATTGTCTACTAAGAATTAGTCGTAATAGCCAATCTTAATTAAAGCTTAGAATGTTATAATAAGAAAAAAGGTAAGCTAATGTTAGTAAAAAATGTGCAACTTCAGGAAACAAAAAGTATTTCATTAGATTTATAGAAATTTACTGTGCTCAAGTTAACAGCATCAGGAATAAAAAGCAAAATATTCAAAATAAAAGTCTTTGTAGCTTCATTGTACAGTGGGATAAGTAAATAAAATATTTAATAAGACAAACGTTTAAACATTAATCAAGAGATTTATTTTAGAAGTAAGTCAAACATCCTGAAGTATATATTGTAGTTATTAAAACGAGCAACAGATGTTATTCAAACTTCTTCAGAAATTTTAAGAGAGAACATTGTGGATTACTGTGAATGATGGCTATTCAGGCAGTGCTGTATGATTATGTAAATTTAAAAATCAACACGAAATTCAAATTTTAAATGTATTTCTAGTGATAAGAGTACTGTGTTACCATTAAACTCCAGTTTATGAAAATAATTATTCAAACAGATCTACACTAAGAACAAATACATATCACCAACGAATATACCATTTTTTGGAGACCTCACCTCTGTTACGGCTTGGGTAGCCGTACCCTTTATTTTGTACCTACTGGTATATGTTTAAATTGTTAGGGGATCATTTTGTTTAATTATGCAAGGTTTTATTTTTGTTTTCTTATTTAAAACGCTTTGCTATTTATTTGCTTCGCCTCTGTACCTAACAGTTTATGATTTAGGAAGGTATATGTTGTGGTAGCAGAAATGTTGAGTTATGAATAAATGTCATTTTAGTTCGAGGTTAAAGTTAGATTTAATTTTGTTTCTGTACGAGGCATCTATTGATATTATTTAGGTGTAATTATTTATCAGAATATTTAGCAGTGATGGTTTTAATTCTCTACGTATTAAAGAGGGCGCATTAGGCCGCTCTAATTGGTGTTGTGCATTTGCGATTAACCATCTTGAGTCAGTTTTCTATGTGCACCCTTAAAACGTTCAGGGCGGGATATTCCCGGAGGATGTTTTCGTTGGAAATAAGATGCTCTAAAGGTAATCTTGATAAATATTTTTTTATGATTTTCATTTGGGTGTTTCCTTTCAGTAAGGCCTTCTTGTTTGGGAGATTAATTATACGTCTATATAAAAGACGATTATTTTGGATGTCGAATGGTAACTTTGCAGTTTTTTCCACTAGGCAGGTTGATGCCCTTTGTGACGTTTGTGATTTGAAGATATCCAAAGCATGTATATCGATTTGTTGCCAACTTTGAAACAACAATAAAACTACACTGCTAAAAGAATAGCGAGAAATTAATTTCACAATTTAATAAAAGTTTATTTTAATTTAGAAATTAGTACATTGCCCAGACTAATGGGTGTAATTCTGTTATATTGGTTCATTTGCTCAAATCTTAAGTTAACAATGTTTGTACGTTTCCGTTTAGCAATGTCCGTTTTTGGGATTTATAAAGGAGTGAACAATCCTTAGTTTTAGATTATTGCTCTGCCATTTAATCATTTTTTAGGAACTGTTTAGAATTCCTATTTACCTAGTATACTGTTCAACTTTAGTTAAAGTTGATTCCGAAAGAAATTAAATTTTATTATTTGATCATTTAGAGTAAGTTATAATATACTGCTGTGATGGATTCATTTTTATGTTGTGAAGAAGACTTATTTAATAAATGTGCTCTTAATGATTTTTTTTGTGAAACAACTATTTTCAGGAGCTGTGCTTTGAAAAGTTTCATATCTCTTTATTTTACCGTACTGAGTTACCGCTTTGTAAACAATTAATTCTATTTTCTTATAAAAATAAGAAATCTTACATCTCCAGGAACACCAATACATCGGGAAGAAAAGTCTACTCCTGGTCGAAAAATATCCAAGGATAGATCAACATTGTTACCATGTTTCAAGGTAAGTGGAACGCATAAATTACCACTTTTAGTCCTTGAAAGGCCATAGAAATCTAATTTGTTTAAAGATATAGTGTCGTCAGCAAAATATGGATAATAAATAAATTTTATTCCAATTAACTCAGTGACTATGTGATCTACATTGTTACAAAGTTCTTGGATAACGTAAAATGTTATTAGTAGATGATGCGAGTGGCACCTAGTGACTGAAGAAACTAACGATACTATCTTTCGTATTTTATTGGTACCTCCTAACTCCACAGTTATTTTACAATCTATGTAATTCAGAACTTCAACATTTAAAGAAATGTAACGTTAAAAAATAGGAGCAACTTAATACCGAAATGGGTTGATGAAGATGACCTTACATTATTTGTAATTCGTCAACATTCCAACGTTAAGATGAAGATGTAGCCAATAAACAAAGTTAGAGAGGAATATTCATCAAAGTGTGAGTAATGAAAATATACTAAACTAGGTCTTGAGAAAAGATGAAAAATGTTCTTTGCGCGAACTATCTAAATAATACTGTATATTATTGTTGTTGTTGTTGTTGTTAAGGCAGGTTTAGTTAACGAATCGACACTCAGGCCTATTAGACCCATTGTACCAACTGCCCTAAAAACTTTCCTTGCAATTCTGTGATTTCCAAAAACCTCAGTATCTTAGATGGGGGAATGCTGGTGGATTGCGATTGTGATTAGGTATTTCTTGAAGCTATAACCCGTTAAGAGAACAATGTATGCTTGGATTTGTTTCCTGATTAATGAAAGCAGGAACTAGGTTTGTTTAGAAGCTGGACCTAAAGTTAGGGTTCTAGCTTTATCCCACCGTTGTTTCAACCTGAACAGCACGTTGGTCTCAATGGTGGACAACAAATCTGCTTTTTCATTACCTGCATATCCACGATGACCAGGAATCCAGCAAATAGTCACTTTGTTGATCCTAGATGCTAGAGCCTGTAAGTTCTGTGAGAATTCCCACAACAATCTGAATGATATGGTGGGGTTCGATAAGGCTTTAATGGCACCTTGGCTGTCAGTGAAAATAGTGAGCCGTAGGTTGTGATAGTCCCTGCTCATCCATTCCTCTGCGCAATTGAAATTGCATACACTTAGGCTTGGAAAACAAAGGCGTATGGATCTAATGGAATGGTTAGTTTATTTTAGAAGATTTACTAAAAATACTTACTAGACAGTACTATACATTACAAATTTATTAAATATATTTTAATGTCTACTTAACGCGATTATAATTCTCCTATCAGGAGATTCTTCCAGATTCTATTATAGCAATTATTTTTTATACCTACTAATTTCATTACATTAATGGTGTAAAACCCAAATCTGCCATGCTATAGTTACAAAGTTCGACATTTAAAAATGTGTTAAATCGTGAACTACCAACATTGAATTCACTTCTTCCCTTTAAAGACTTATGTTTTATAACCTATTGTTGCCGGATTTATTTCTAACAGTCGAGTGATACATACGTGCCTAATTTAAGTAGAAATGGTGGAGCTCTGAGTATGATTTTACTTAGCTTAAAGATCATTTAGTTCTTAATACGTTAGTTTTTTTGTATGGCATATCTGGAAAAACGTTGATTAACTTTCCTGAATTTTTACTGATTTTAATTAGATAATTCATTTCATTGACAATTTCAAATAGTGTAATCAGAACATGAAACTAACAATAAGTTGGACAATTTTGAATTTAGCTTTTTGAATTACTAGAGAAAACTTCTTTACTTATATAAAACAATAAAAAGCCGCCGTCACGCATATGTGACGTCAGTCTTTTACACACTCGTTGGATTACACATATGTGCTACGTATGTACTTGCGATGTTTCAATTTTAAATAGTTTAGAGAATATTGATTTTAATTTTGGTTTAATTATTACTTTCCGCTTTGAGAAAAACTTCGACTATAAAAGAATTTTAATATCTATTATACGTTTATTCAAATACATAAAGCAACATTGTACCTGTAGAATATTGTAACTTTTATGTTTAGTCAGTTTGTTTGTACTAATTTGTTTTATTTTACAAATATTCTTAATTTGTGAAGTTCAACATAAAACTATGTTTTCAGTTTTAGTATTGTCTAAAATAAACATTATTTTACGAAACGGTACAAGAAATACATAAACTCAAACAGCATTTCCTTATTCACGGTTCAGTTCTTTAAATGTAATGAAAAAGCAATTTCTCTTAATGGCGTTTTTTAATATCCTTTCAATTAACACTTTCACTCTATTCTAATTGAAAATTAAATAAACAAAAATGTAAACCGACGAAAGTATAAGTATGGGTTATTAAATCAATAATATATTTCTTTTAAAAACGTATTCAATAAGAATTTAAAGAGCATCTGTAAATTTTCAATGTTTATGATTTTCTTACATTAAATTGATGCTAATACCTAGGTCTCCAGATATTTAAACTAAAACAATTCAATATTGTAGAAGCAGTGCGAAACATGCAAATATATTTAGATGATTATTGCCTTATAATGAACGTTTCGCCATTAGAATATAAACAAAAAATACATGCTATTAATATATGTAATTCATCCATCTCTCAAATTGGGTATATTATAATTATTTTATTAAATATTTTAAAGCCTACCTAATTATAAATTAATTATTTTAATATATAATCAAACTTTTCCTAACATGCTTCGATCTTTTCGATCATTTTCAAAAGATTATGTAAAACTAAAACTATTAAAATAATTTTTCCCATGGCTACTATGAAAAATGAATCATTTCACATAGTTTACTATCATTGAAAGTTACACATTTCGCACAACAACGAAACTGTTGTGAAATGGACATCACGTGGTCGTGTGAAATATATTTCACACGGTTACATGTAGGTTGCTACAGTAATATAGTAAAGCCGGCGATGCTTATTCAAGTTTAATTGACATAAGTGATTACGTAATTGTAAAAATTGGGTAGTCATCGGAAAAGTATAGTGTATAACACGTGCTGAAAGTATATTTCACACTCGTGTATTTAAACCACTCGCCTAACGGCTCGTAGCTCAAACTTACACTCGTGTGAAATATCCAACTTTCAGCACTAGTTTTACAATATACTATTAACGTCTAAAAATGTCTATGAACAAACTTTTTTTGTTTGTCTATGAACAAAAATTTGTTCATAGATATTTTTAGACGTTAAAATTATTTTAATAGTTTTAGTTCTACATTATCCTTTGAAAATGATCGAAAAGATCGAAACATGTTAGGAAAAGTTTGATTATTTAATAAAATAAATAATTTATAATTGGATTGGCTTTAGAATATTTAATTAAATACGTACTATTAATAAATCATTTATTTTAAACATCGTTTTAAACTTTCATGAGAGTATTTTATACAGTTCATATTTATTAACTGCTATATTATACAAGGTGGTTTCGCTTTTGTAATTGTGATATAATAGTATATTAAGGATTAAAAATGCATTCTTTTTTGCCGAGAAATTATGATTGTACTTGCGACGCGTAGCGTAGCCGAGCGAATGCAATACTTCCAAATTCAAATAACATATACGATTTTTTCTCCAACCAAAATCAGTAGTTATATTAAATTATTTAAATAATTTGGATAACTGATGCAAGTACCTGTATGTATTTGTTTTGTCATTTGTTTACCTTCTTGATTGTCAAATAGAAATTTTTGAGGAATATGCGTCACTACCTAGGATTAAAGTGGTCTCCTTTTCTCCTAGGATTAAAGGTGTTGCATAGCAACTATACGTTTTTATACTAGTAACAACTCGGCCGACTTTACGCACTAAATATGGCGAAAACATGACAATTTTATTTGACTGTTGGAAAAAAGTATTGTAAAAACCATATTAACTAAAATTACAATTGGATAACATCTAATTTCTAGCGGAATTGTGCAATTAACTATATTGAATGCATCTGGTCATTTCTACTAATGTACATGAAATAGCAGAACTCTTTAGAGCATATGTAAGTAGTCTGATCACTTCGTGGTCTAACAACAAAAGAACGAGTTTATTGTTTAAAAATGCTTTCTATTTTTAGATACTTTATTTTAGAGATGCTGCAAAGCCATTTCCCCAGCTCTTAATTAGATGAAGAATGCTGATTAATGAGAAATATTTTGAGGATTAGAAAAAAAATGAAATCGAAGGAAGGCGATTTTGAGAAATGGGGTAAGGTTTACAGCAGTTCGTCCTTCAAACTCCCCAACTATCCCATGACTAAAGCACTTATGCGAGCAGGTGAATTGCAATGACAAAAGACGATTGTTTTCTTCTACAAACAGAGTTTTCTCTCAAGAATGTTTACATCTACGTGATGTAAAAGATTGAAATAATAGTTTGCGATTACTGGTTTACGTTTCTGTTGATAATCAATGATAAAATCGCTTTAGCGTCCCAAAACACCTGGTTCTGGAGAAACGACTTCTGTCAGCTGTTTAGAATGGTGTTAGGATTTGAGTGAGTAATGGTGGATCCACGTTTCATTGATACTTATAAATTGGCACACAGAATAAGTTTCATTCTTGCTAAAATGCTTAAAACACGCTTGAGAAATTTTCACACGAATACGTTAATAAGTAAGGCACTCATCTCGTACAAATGTTTTTCATGTGCATTTCATTGAGCAAAATATGACTTACAAGTTCTTTTGAAATGCCTGTAACCTCAAGCATTTAGCGTACTTTAACTCAACGGTCATCTAAAATTAGTTTACGTAATTGTTAAATGATTTCTACTCCAGCTGAACTTCAAGAGCAAGGTATTTTACTTAAAATTTTTGCCATTAATACTCGTTTAAAGTTTCATCCCTTTTCGACAAAAATACCAATTTCACTTTCTTTAGATTTACCACCCCCCCCCGCCCCCATGTAAAGATTGATAGAAATTAGCAAGTATTCACACATCATTTTTGGGCAGCCCTTAGCCAATAAAACAATTTATATACGTAAATTGGTTTAAATATGTGACGTTTAAAAGAAATTATATCAAACTAATCACTTAATGTAAACTTAAATCACTTAAATGTAAACCAAAACCGAATCCTATAGGTTTATGAATTGTTTAATCTGTTGTAATAATTTAATTTTAGTTCCCTAATAAAATAAGCTGTAGACCAAAACAGGAAATTTTGGATTGCATTTTTATTTTAAGTTAATATTGTGTTTCTAAGCACTACCAATAGCGGGATTTCGATATTGCTATTAAGAAACATTGAAAAAAAATCTCCTCGACTTCTATCTGCAGCAAGAATTTGGTTTTTATTTATCTCCAATTTTAGATTGGTGAAATTTAGAATTTTTGTTCTTTTCCTGCAATTCATATATTTCTTTCTCAAAAAACTTGTATATTGCACATAGAATCGCTGAAAAGTTAAGCTTGTTCTTCTTCGTGATAGGGTTCATTATTTACTTTTTCTGTTTTTGAATTTCTTTCAATCTTTGCCTCCAGATTTCCTTCGTTTTGTCTAGTTTCCTTCCTTTGGTCGTTATTGCCTTCTCTCATCATAGGATCTTAAAACGTTATTAAACTCTTTCAGTTTCAAGGCCACAAGTGATATCTATGAGTAGACTAACAAAGCTAATCCAACCTTAATATCACTACCAAATATTGCTTTGCATGGAAAGCTGAAGAAAGCTGCCAGATGAACGAATTTCAATCCTTCAGACCATGTATATAACAAGCAATTCTGAATATCTTGATTCACATTCCCGATGCATTAACAATCTTAAAATCATCCTACATCGACGTAAATTCATTAGTAATTTAGTTCGTAAATTTTCGTTAACTATCTGAATACAAAATTAGAAGAATTTTAAAAATACAATTTCTTCTGCAGTCTTTGATTCTATTACACGCAACTGAACAAATTTAATCAAGTAGCCTTGATAAATCATAATAAACTTATACCGCCCCGCCCGTTCAGGTTGTATATTAATTATTAATTTAATCGTGGTTGTTCTTGTCATTTGAAATAATTGAACGACTGCTAATACTTTTTGCTGCGTTTTAAGTTTCTTTTGCAGGTTATACACAATTTTAAATGCAGCTTAACTACCCAGGTTACATTTTTATACTTCTTATTAACTTTTTTCATCATTCTGTGCTTACTACCGTATCCAAATTTGTATCGTGTATCGAGCATCTCTTTATTTATCACAAAGTATTTGATATTACATTAGTCTGAAGCACCATATAATATTATGAAAGTATTTGTTTATTTCAATTGCGCTTTAAAGTAAAAAGCTTTTTTCTTGTTAATAATTTAATTTAACGATATGTTTATTAAAAACGTGTTTTTATGTACTACTATCTGATATTAGACCGATCTGATGCAATACAAGCAGTAAGTATTTTAACTTCACCTACCATAAACTCGTCAAAAGGTTTCAGACGCTAATAGCCCTTGGACGTTTTGGGATCTGTTGCTTTTGCATGTTTCAGGGGTTGTGGGTGTTATTGACATGTTTCACCGGACAAATGAAAACCTTTTCAACCTCTACAAGAAATTATCGCCTTAAAACTATCGCAAAATCGTGACTTGAATGCAGCACGTGCTTTAGTTCCACCAGTCATTTTTATAAACCGATCCAAACGTATGAAGACACAGAATTGGACCATTTCACGCTAAGTAGGTTTACCCAAATAACTCTATAGAGGGAAGGCGCTTTACCAGAATAAAACTCAAAATTGAAATAAACCAATTTTATTTTGATTTTTACCTAAAAAAATTAGTTACCGTTTGCTTTACAAGACTGATACTAAATTCATATTGATTTCGTATTTTCATACTACCTGAACATATAGGTGAGCGGCGGACTGTCAAATTTGCGGCTCCAACTACAGATAAAGGTGCTATCGGCACGCCATTTCCCCGACTAGTTTTGTTTATGGACGTAACCTTAAATTACCGTGCTGTGATAAATCTCTGGAAAAGGTGATGCAACACTAAGTTTGCCAAAGTGTATGGAGAAACTTCGCCTTCAGTTTTAACAGTTAAAAAATGGGCTGCTGAATTTAAACGTGATCATCCCAGACTTGAATATGACGCATTGAAACTGTCTATCATTATAAGTAATACATTCTTTTAAACGTTAGACAAGTATCGGTGTGACGACACGCGTCAATATCTTTAATGGACTAACAATTTGAATGAAATTATATGCGGAATAGAAATATATCAATTGGAACTACTTTTAAGATAGTTTAAAGGTAAATTAAGTTTCAATTAAAATAAAATAAATCTAATAAAAATTATGTATATAATGAGTAATACACAGTTTCTAGGATAATAGATTGCAATATCCAAAATAATTAATTCAACTGTAATAATTAATCTTATAGCTACAACTTAGCTATCGACAGTGAAATAGTTAAAAGAATTTGGTAAGGTATAATAAAATGCGCAATTACCGCAAAAAGCTAATCCGAATGCCTTCACAAAAAAATTACGGAGATGAAATCATCATAAATTACACTGGCCAACAAACCAAATTTTTTTTTCTGCTGTCTGTAATCTGACACCTGTTTTTAATTAATTTTGGCACGCTGTTTTCAAATATCAAAATCATTTTGCTCTATCACGTCAAGTCTTTCCGCTATAGCATTTTCATTTTTTTCCATTTGCAAATTCTTGAGTATCCTTAATAAATTTAAATGCTTACATTGTTAGTACTTAAATGCATTCCAAAT
>JAHWXV010353776.1:0-13927 GCA_024586415.1 Phrixothrix hirtus
GGAAAGTTTAACCGAACAGTAGACTTCGGCTTACACCATTTTTGCAGGCCCAAGTCTACTATTTGATTTTGTTTTAGAAAACAGCGTGGTGCATATTTTTGAGGGAATTATTATTTTGTTTGAAATTTTGGATTTAATGATAGCAACACCCGCTCAATATTTAGCAATAATTATTTGGGTTTAGCGAGTTGTCTATAATTGAAATTTTAGATATTCACGTTTATCTTTTTTGGGAAATTCAAATCGTAATTAGCTTAATGAATTATTTAGACGATTTGTGACGATGGTAATACTTTTAAGACGAATTCTCATCACCGAAAGCGAACTCTTTAAAAACATTTAGGTTACCAACAACTTTATACTAGAGACGTGCTGAAGATCCATCCCTCTCTCCGTTAGGTATTCTGGTAGCTGGACATCATCTCTCCTTATTTTTCTCTATCACGTGGACGCAGGTAAGAGCGATTTGAAACGTGGCAGATATAAAATTTGGCGAGTTTTGTTGCAAAATTACTGTGACAATGTTACTTGCAGGACGGAAAGGTTGGTTCATATTTGATCCACCCTCGTATTTGTAATTCTGCTTTAATATACCGCACGAATTCCTGTTTTTAAATCTTTTACGTTTGATTTGTTTCAGGCAGTGATATTTAAACAAGTTAAGCAATAATTCAAGTCAAGTAAAATGCAAATTGTAAGAAATAACTTTACCAGGAATTCCATCGTCTCTTTAGTTTCCCGTGCGGTAATTTCTGTTTAAGTTATCGCCACTAACTTACATGGAGTCGCTCTTTTCGAATTTGGACATCCCGAATTTATCTTCGACTACAATTTTGTCACCACAGTGGAACCCCCCGTTTTCCGCCGGCTGCCGGCGACTTAGTGAAGACGTTAATATCATGATTGGGCCGTAACAACAAAATATACTTTTGTTAAATTTCTGTTGTAATATGATAACAATATCTTGCAGCTGGCAACGTTTACTTTCTCTCGTTCTTTTTTTATAATTTCGAGCAACTATTGAATTTAAGTTAAAAAAATAACGAAACGTGACTGTAGACCATCCCAAATGCTTTTCGACATCTTAGGTCGCGTGCCACTGTTTTAACCAAAACTATTTCCAAAGCTAATTGATAAAAGATGGCACCGTGAAATCGACAAAGGATATGTTACTTCTGGAAAACTGTATCCTGGCGCTGATCTTTCTGCTCACCTTACCACTTGTCATCTTTTCACGATACCTCACATGCTTCTGGGTGACTCACATGTAGCCAAGTAAAACAACGTACCACTTTTAGGTGAAATAGTGATCGCTTTGGACGACGGCATCAACTACATTTTGACAATTTTCATCAATCACCAAAACTACACTACGCAATTCTCTGTTAATGCTGGCCTATCTCGGCCCACACTGTCCTAACAAATTACTATGGTTTTCTTGTCATTTTCAACAATTAAAACTTCTCCACTAACATAATCTTATCGTAAAAACTACTTGATACAGTTACAACTACCGCTAGTACTTGCGAATAAAAGGTAATCGCACTACTTAGTGTGTATCGCTTATCAAACGACGTAGAGGTTTGGTAATATAATTCCCAAACCATATAATTAACAAACACAATTCAAGTAACACGAAAATAGTGAGAACAGTCTTCACTTATATAAAAAAAAATTGTTACACATCCCACCTGATCCGAGCTTTTCATCGATCACCACCAAAAGCTTTTCAACGCAAGAAAATCACCCATACTTTGTTCTCTATAAATTTAAGAACAATCCGTTAAGTCGTTTTTGATTTACTATGGACGACAATTTAAGCAGAGGCAGATAGATATCACACTAGAATTAACATGAACGTATTCAGGCAATCCCGAACAGGGAAATTTATTGAAATTTTGACTAATTTTAATAGCTTTTCGTATATCGAGGAAATTAAAGTTTGTGGTTCCAATCGAGTGGATGAATGATCCCAACGACGCCGTGTTTTTTGGGAACTTTGCAATCAGTACAGAATTTGTTATTATTTGGAGGAATACTTACCGATGTTTTTGACGTAATTTTATAAACTTTTACGATTGTTTCTCAATTTTAAGAGATAACGTTCATCTTGAACATAATCATGTTCATCGTTAGAACGCTTAAAGGATTCAAACATGCCAGTTCAGCTCAAGGTATCGTAACCGAAAACTCTTTTCAACATGTGATAAATTTCTAGTACAATTACAATTACATTTCTAGCAAGTCACGTCAAAATGAATAATCAAAAATAGTTTCATTATTCGCAATTTACAACCAATTATATTTCAACACGTATTTATTTATTCCTAAACTCCTTACATTATTTATTTTCACTATCATTACACACGAACGTCAGTTTTACAATTAAACAACAAACCTAAGCTACAAGTGATATTTATACCAAAGCTGTAACCTTGAAAGTACTCATAAAATTCGAGAATGCGTGACTCATTTACAGGTACGTAGTTTAAACTATCAATATGACTCATCACGAAATTTTCCACTAAGTGAACGTCGTAACCACAAAGTTACTTAACGTTTTTCTAAATTGCAGTGCTGTTTCAGCATAAACTGCCATTTTACACACAGATTAATAAAAATAGAATAACCAAGGAAGTTTCTACCTTAAGAAGTTTAAAACAAAATCAAACACCAATATAATTTCAGTAAGTAAGCATCGAATACGTTTGTTATTGAATTTCAAAACAATTCCTGAAATATTAAAAGGGTTACAATTTTATAAAGTATGTGTCTCTAGGCAGGTGAAGGTGAAGCTTTTCTTTGTAAATAATATATAACGTCCACTATATCTTTTTGATAAACTTTTCCTTCCCATAACAACAAATTTGCCGGTTTTAAGAATTCGCCAATATCTTACACATCTTTATTTGTAATGAAAATAATATTGCAATAAACATGTCCATAGAGGAATTAGCTGAAAAATTACTCTTGACGCCATTTATTCAACATGTGCTTATTTCATATTTATAAAAAAATTGGAAGCGAACTAAACATTAATCAAATTTAAGAAACTCTTCTTTGCAAAACGCCCGGTGCATTCAATATTCCCAAATAGTCTTTTTGCGCTTCCCATCTGTTTTATACATTTACTGGCTGTGTTGGTTGTTACGTTCTGATATGTTTCCCGAACTGTCGTGATTGTCATAGTAACGTCACGATAACGAGCATGTTGTGAAACGAAGTAAAGGTTTGATATCACATTCTTGTAATTGGTTGATAGTTGTCGTTAGCGCAAAAAATACTGTACGACACACGATCGTTAAGTACCTTAGTAAAACAGGTCCCGAAAATTAGTAAAACTTGACCCTTCGGGTCTAGTTTTACCAATCTGTTATAATACACTTACCGATCTTGTATCGTGCTCACACGTGCGCTATTGATTGTAAAAATCAGAACTAGTAGTAATAAATGCCCGTATGGAAGGCACAAAATTATTTGAGAATATGTAAGACGTTAGATGTTTGGTAAAAATATTGTCCTACAAATTAAATATAAACGATTGAAATGTGCAGGGTTTGCTGAAAAATTGCAAAACCAAGAATGACAGTTGCCTTACTTTTTATTGCAATTTCTTTACAAAATTTGCTCGAAATGAAGGCCATGACTCCTGGACACAACCCATATCGTTTGGGCAATTATCCAAATTCTGGAACGATTGTTCATCAAATGCTGAAATTGATTCTGGTGGGGTGGTTTTTTTCATTATACCCCAAAGAATTACGATTTGGGTTGTTACGAATTAAATTTCGTACCTTTTATTTTTGCACGTGATTGTATTATTGTATTATTCAGAAATTCTTTCTGGTTTACATTCTTAATTATTCTATTTTTAAATTCATTCAATTCCCTGAGTCCGTCCCTGTAATATTATTTTCAGGGAATACAAATTCCGTTTAGCTCTAGAAAACGCATTTTACATTGACGGATTTAATTTTGTATGATCCCATACAAAATTACATTTTCAAATATTTAACTTCATTTTTGCTTATAAATTGGGCGTTGTAATACTCATTTTTACATTAAATGCTATCCATTGAATTTTTCTCGCGCAGGTGTGGATTTTTAAGAGCAAGGCATGTCAGTTGTCGCCATTTTTGGCAAAAAGAAGAAAGTGTGATATTTCACCATTTTTATCCATGCCTATTTAATGACAGGTGATGGATTTAATATAGTTACTTTGTAGAATAATGTTACACATTGGTGTGCTACGTTAATTTTTTTAATAATTTTTGGAAAGCCCGTTTTAGTTTAGTTGGATTTTCGATTGTTAATATCGATACTAAGGTACGTGATATTCTTGGATTTAGCTTTTTGGTAGTTTCCGTTTTTTAGATGGGTTTTTGAGGAAAGCCCTCAACGTTTCTTCTGGTTGTAGCCTTCCGCCTGTAAAGTTAATTACATTCCATCTAATTTTTTTGGAATGCGTTCATAGGATTCCGTGTCAGAAATGCTGCAATGACTTTGGTAATTTTCTGACGGCAAAAATTTGAGGCACCAGTAGTTGCCGGTCAAACAGATAAGTGACTTTCATATCTGTGTCCCGATAATTTTGGTTTACGCAGAATAGTTAATGAAAGTTTAATTTTGCGTATAATTGAAATCATTACGATAAAACTATTTGGAGTGTTGATAAATTTATTTGTTGTTCATTTGCTAAATTATAGATATACATTCATAGCTAAGAACCATTTATGAATTTTATAATTAAGAACATACTAACACCCGTATGAGATTTTTTATGATTACTTGTATGTAATAGATTAAATTTGTTTGTTAACAGAAACATTTTATTTTCATTTGGAGTAAATGACATGAGCGAATTCCGCTATTTAAGGACCATCCCTAACCAGAGAAAGGGTTTCATTGTTCTACGAATGAGTTCAGTTTCTTATTCCTATGTCAATTAGGAGCTTAAATAATTATTGGTGTTGGAAAAAAAATCTTAACAGGGTGGTCATTTTGTTGTACCACGACGACGAATTCATTCATCGAACTACGTAATGAGGCATCTCGAAAAACGAGAACTGTTGTCGAGTATTGGAATAACCGGTCCCACTCCAAATGCCAATCCAAACAACCACACCAGAAGCTTCCGTGATAATTTTTAATGCATTTTTACTAGTCCAGTATACACAATGGTACCGGTTTACTCGGCTGCTCAACATAAACAAGGTTCATCTATACATAAAATATAAATTAGCTTCATGTCGCACCAGGAATAGTTTGAAGAACTCCAAATCGAGGTCTGCATCATCTTTGTTGCAAAATTTTTGGTCAATATGGTCGGTTTCATATCGTGCAATAATCTTTCTAAAGTGTAATTATTAATTCACAGTTCGAGATGCCCTTTCTGGAGAACTTATGACGAATGTTCATAACTTCGAGCAACGAGATATGTATTTACTTCCGTTCTAACAGTTTGTAGTCGACTGCTTAATGGTTGCTCCATGACAGATTCTGTTTCCTCAAATTTTGTATTACTAGACGTTCGGCTGTTAAACGCCAGAAAATCGTTGTTCAAAATCTGGAATCACTGATTCTGTCTTATTATTTTCATCAAAATTGTTCTGGGTCAACTTGAAAATAACTTTAGAAAATAATCAAAATCCAGCATAGTAACACAAATAAGACACCAATAACATAGTCGTCAACCCCCACGATTGCCTCACATTGTTTATGCTCTTACTTGGTACATGGGAACTCGTTTGTCCACGTTATGACAGCTGTATATATATAAGCGAAAAGTATAAAAACTAAAAATAAAATTTTGAAAAAGAAAGCGTGCGTCGCTAAAGAGTAGGTGTCCGAGAAAGATGATCACGATAATCTTTTTCTATAATTGCTCATGATTAAAGAAAATCAAATAAAATGGCCGTGTACGATTTGTTGCTAAATTTTTAATAAAATATGAGCATATACTATTAGTACGAGGGATGTTCGATATTATCGTAAAAGAGTATGTGTACACAATCTATTGACGAATAAAGATATTACGTACTTGGTTCTGAAACCTCAATTTTCTCAGTTAAGTGCATGTGTGTTTTCGTCGTTTCTAAGTCGTCAATATACCTGATTTTCTTAAACAAAAACATTTCAGCCGTCTATGAAGAACTAGGGAAAACTTTTGGTAACTCCATTATATCTAACGACGCAAATAATTTAAATGTGGCCGAAAGAGTTATGAGTTGCAAGGTGGAGAAAACACACTATTAGCTAGGTTAGTTGGAAGCACTCATACTTTTTTAAAAGATAATTTGCACAGAACTATAGCGCCTGAGCAATGGATATCACAATTGCTTACTCTTGAACAAAATCAGAATTGTGCTGATGTGTACCATTACTGGAAGCAATGTGTTGAGAACGAAGACGATGCTTGTGGCAAAACATTATCACTGCAGGTAAAACACAGGTGTACTATGACGACCCCAACATGAAACGGAGCAGCGTATAGTAAGTGTAACAAAAACGCGGGTATAGATGTCAAGGGGGTGATGTACGCTCATATAGTTTCAAGGCAAAGTACAGTCAAAAATATTCTGGATCAAATAATAATGCATTGCATGCCAAAAAATGCGAGAAATTGTATAAACGTGTATGTCCCATTATGATCTCCGCGGTAATTCACTCGCCTTATAGCACCGACTGGATACCGTGAGATTTACTTCTATACTTCACTTTCCAAAAGGTCATAACGAATCCGATTTGACAATGAAATACAGGTGGTAAAAGCTTTAGGGGCGATTTTGAAGCGATTACCAAAGGATTACTTTCGCATATCTTCCAAGAGTGACAATGGAGATGGGACAAGTACATTGCAGTCGCTAGAGACAGACATACGTTTTAGTTATACATTTTGATAAAAAATTAACGCAATTCGTGCTAGTATTTATTAAATGCTCCTCGTATAATTATTTTTAAATATTAATTTTTAAAGTTATACAAATGGAAAAACTTTCGTCTACAATTGGAATCAAATCCAGCACCTCTTCTTCGCCAGACAAGCGCCCCACATACCAAATTATTGGAAAAGTAGCAACCGACGTGTACAAATTTCCCATTTTCATTTAATGTAAAAAATAAAAATTACTAATAACTTAAATTAACTAAATTTGGGCATAGGAGGCTTCATCAACTATAATCTCTTCAGGTATTTTCATTAATTCAAACCATTACAATGAAACTACAAAGTAAATACAAGCAGAAACAGCAATCTTAGGGGAAAAACTCACCCTGGGAATTCCGACACGTATCTTACTGCTTCACTAAGCGCCGGATACCGTCCGAGAAGGATTGTGGTTAATCCTTGAACCATTTTAGCACGGCAGACTTGATTTCGTTATTATTGTCGAAACATTGCCCTTCAGAAATTTATTGAGAGGCGCGAACAAATTAGTCAGAGTGATAGGTTGATTTCTCAGATGAGCGGTTTCTTCATTAAAGCCTCATGGATGTTCTTGATAATATTCGAATGCGTGTTTTCATCATGGACAATAACACCATACTATAGAGTATGTCCAAATAAACGACGCATGCCAACTGCAACTTTCTGCCGGAGTATGATGATATGCAACTGCCTCTTTCGCCCCTAGTCCCTGTACGCAAATTGAAGCGGGAAATTTTGATCACGCATCATACTAAACAAAAATCCGAATTTTGTCTTTAATATTCTTTGGGGAAATATGGCACCGTATTCGATCCGTTATGTATATAAACATTTACAAATTTTAATTTGGAAATTCTCCATCGGCTGACCTAGTCGGATTTTATCAATGCTTTAAACTACTTCGCTAACTAGTTCTTTCGTCTCTTCAAAGAAACAATTCTGGTGCACAGATGTTTTGATAGTTTTCCAAACATACTATATATAATATGAAGTTGTTGTTACTCCAGAACTGTTCTGGTTTTTGGTCATTCGTACGCACATGATTAATAGATCAAACGACATGAGATCAAGTGTGAATGTACTTTTTCCCAAATAGGAAATCTTAAGGAATTTGCGATTGTTGAATCCTCTTTGACCCGATTAACTAAAAAAATGATCTTCTACTAGACTGGCTCTCCTTAATGGTTCTAGTTGGAAAAGAAAGCAATGCGAGATTTGAAATAAAATTTGTTTTTCTATGCCAAAACGAATAAAATTTTCATTTTTTCCCATCCATCATAGGATTATAAAAACATTCAAAGCCCAGAAATTTAGATTCAATAGAACAGTTTAAAACTTGAAGATACGGTGAATGCCTTCTTGTTTACTTGGATGCATTTTGATTGAATGTAATTTTTTGATTTTGTAAGAGATCTCTATATTGTATACCATACCTTATCAAAACCATAAATCGAATATACAAGCCTTGAATCAATTAAACACATTTCATATGTTTACTTGAAACCCATTTTATTTTAGGACGTAATTTTCTTAAATTTGAATGCATTTAGACGAAGGGTGCTTAAGATTCTATACTCCTTCGCGGAAGTCTTTGAAACAAGTATTCACAATAGCAATCAACTTGTCATTCCGTCATTTTCATACTCCAATGATGTCTTTCAGCTTTAGGAAGAGAGAGTAGTCTGAGGGGACCAGATTGGGCAACAAGGTGGACAAGGAACAATTCAATCCTCAATTCCAACCATTAGTTGTAATTGGGTTTATGTGAGAGAGTGCATTATCCATATGACGTATAATCTTCTTCTTCTTCAAATATGGTCTTTTTTCACCTGTCTACTTCCAATTGTTCCAATAGATTAATAATACGTGACTTTTTGGAAGATAGTCAGTTAGTAAGATTTTTTTGCTTCTCAAATACCCTGCTTAGATTTTGACCCACTTTCCGAACCTTACTTCTGACCCCAAATTCAATCACAAGCTATAAAACGATCTACAGAGCCAGTAAGAATTTCAATGAATCATCCAAACAGTCGAAAGATATTGATGACGTGTACATTTTTGATAATGTCATAATAAATGTGGCACCCATCCTACAGATACGTCCAATTCTAATTTGAAATACCTACTACCTTTGATATTTTTTCCAAGTTCAATCGACAGCCCTGGATGCCATATCTTGCACTTTGTTGATGATTTCCGTTGTAGTTGCCGTTTTTTGATGACCACTATGGAGATCATGAGCATTTGACCTCATTAAAACTAATTTACCAAGTTGCAACAGTTGGATGCAATGGATCAAATGCCCTAAAGTATATATCAAGTTTTCGTGCATTTTCTTAGCAGAAAAATATTTTTTGCACAAGTACTAGGTTTTCTACATCAATTTTGGCTTCCTGGGTTGAAGTAAGCAAGGGATCTCTTTCTAAAGAAATGGCGTCATCAACAAGTCAATCTAAATTATCGAAAACTTGATTGACCTACACATTCTTCAGTGAAAGACTTAGATGGTAGTCGGTGGGAGCTTCATGAGGCAACTAATTCCAAGCATTAACGTGGTGAAAAACGCTGTGATTCCTTTTGTGAAGTCTTTTGATCTGAATTGCAGCTTCTAAGACATCAATGTTTAGTTTAAACTATCTGCTTCCATTCCTGTTCAGAATTCGTTACTCGAACTGTATACCTCCATTATCTTCCCAGAAATAGCAGAGCTCAGTGGATGATGCCAGATCCATCACACTACACAGTCCTTTTGGCACTACATTTAGAATTTGAACAGGAGCAACACCCGCTGTTTTCCTTGAAGCTTTCGAACAAAACCACGTCACTGCCAATGAACAAGTATTGAACGAAAGAGTTTTGTTAGTTTCTTCGAAGCAGTTGGGTAAAAAGTTGAACTTTCTAGATCTGGCGGGTCTACCCAATTTTTATATCTTTTACAGCTTCTTTAAGCGCCTGACAACGATGAATTGGTCGACATTGAATTGCTCAGCAGTATCCTCATCAACCATCGTTTGTTCTCTTCTACAGCTTCCACCAAGCATTACTATCGATACTGAATGGCCCATCTTCTCGTTCCTTATCTTCCACATCAGATTTGATTTGGAAAACCCACTTGTCTAGCATTTGTTTGCCAATTATCTCTTTCCTCATTTCATTAAGATCATGAAATGATTGAGCGGTAGTCATACCTTTCATAGTGATCAAGCGTAGCAGGATGTGATAATGATTATCAACATGCACGTTTGCTATTTAAAGGGACGGTAAACAAATTTACAAAAATATTGAATTCAGAAAAGCCTCAAAATTTTGCCAACGTAATTATGTATGAATCTCATAGCGTTTCCGATTTATATGCACTGCGCTAGTGTGGTACTTTTAGCTGCTTCCTATTTATAAAAAATAATATGAAAACTGGGAAAAGTGCAAAATATGGTATTTTTTTGTAAAAGGAAAACGGATGATGTGCAACGCACTGGTGCAATGTAACAAATCGGAAACCTTATCATATTTAATCACTACGCAAATGCCAAAAGTTATTCATTGTTTCAAAATAATGCAAGAACTATCAACACGAAAGTGTTTGGCAGATTAATTTACAGTTCTTTTCATTACAATGTGATAGATAAAATAAAACTATGGTATATACATTTTATAGCTAGTCGCGCTGTGTTTGATTCTAAGAACTTCCTCTTCTAATAACATTTTTTGACTCCATTAAAACTTATCGATACATTCAAAATATATTTAAATTCTAACCCTTCATAAACTGAAAACTGAAAAAGATTTAGTAACTAAAGAAGAACATTGAACAATCTAATTTGTTATGTATTTTTCTCTGGGTAACGAATTAAAGGCATTTTCTATTCTTTAATAGGTAACAACTTTTGCATTCGCAGCAGCAGCCTTCAAATACAAAAATAGGAACCGACAATGCAACAGTCCTAAGTTTATCTTTGGCCAAGGACGTTGAGTTCTTCAATTGTTTCTTGTTAGTCTTGGCCACAGTAACTGCGCCAAACAAATTAAAGGGCCAGTTCTACTAAGATTTACTTGAGTTAAGTTAGCTACAATCACTTGCAAAATATAAAACAACCAACAGTGCTTTGCATTATCAATCATTATTACAATAATAGTTACTTAGTCTCGAAATAAAATTATTTCGACATATTTAATTCTTTTGGCGTTTGTCAAAATTTGTTACAGTTTCCGTGGTGCAACTTTGACATTCCACGCATTTTCTTGATGTTTACTTACAGTTATAGACAATCGGAAATATTTTCTTCATTTGTTAACTTGAGATACAGTGCCATAGCATAAGTAAATATAAATATTAGTTTAAAAATAATTACCAAGTTAAAATTACCTAATTTACGTTAATTTTTTCTGTTTTAAATTTAATTAGCTACAAATATATGTTAAAACGTTTTCTTGCTACGCTTCAATAATTTTTCTATATGCATCAGATACATTTTACTCCCACGAATTGAAACAGACTTAACAAAAATTTGCCAAAGTTGTTAATGTATATTATAAAAATGACCGGCTTTGCTACAAATGTCAATTTCGCAAGTGTGTTTGATAAATCTGTAGGTAAGATTTTCCAGCCTTGGCACTCTTTCAAAAAAGCAATAATTAAAATGCTTCAATGATTTATGAAGGGATTTTCGGAATTTTTTTTAATACGTTTATTGAGTGAAATATTTTTATCTTTATACAAACTTTTATAAAAATATCAAGGTTACCATTTTATTAACATCTATAAAAAATTATTTTTTGTTAAATTTATAGAAATGTAAAACGATTGTGGATACCTAGGAATTGTCTGAAAATTCAAATTCAATTTTCATTTCAATTTTGTTATATTTTTAAAAATTTTTAAAGTTAACAAAGAAAAGTAGAACACATACCCACAAGAAGTTTTAGCGTTCACCATGAGTAAAAACATTCTCGTCGATTAAAAATGCGGCGAAGGGGAACTCTACGATTATAACATTTTAACCATCAACTTTAGTCCATCAGTTCATAGAGGGAGCTACCACAACTCTCAACAGAACGCCAAAATTACCAATTGATCTCACATACTATGAATTAACGTTTTAACAAATTAAATCAGTGGAACTGTTTTTAATTCAGTTGACAACTCTAAAACTCCATCAGGAGGAATCAGAACTTTACCTATTTTATTTTTAATTTTGGAGAAGGGAAGTTAACTTCAGAGATGTCTTCTTTTCTATGCTCTACAGCCTAGTGCCACCAATATATTTATATACTGGGTGTCCCAGGATGCTCACTTCAGCTAATAACTTCATTATTTTGGAGGTTATGCTTTAGTCGTAAGGGAGTTTACATCTGTAAACAAAATTCTATGTTTTGACGTTTAAGTTCGGTGCTGTCCATGTCAAATTTAAAAAGTTAAATAGAATACCATGTATATTGTCATGTCAATAAAAAGCCTGTTTTATTTAGAATGCAACGATGCCAAATTTAAGATATTTTAAATACAAATAACCAAAAAAAAAAGAAATAAGTAATATCAAAAAACGTAAAATTTATGCACGAAAACACAAAATAACTATAGCGCGTATTCAAACTGTTGTCCAATTTGTGTAACACATGTCTCAAGTCTATGTAACAAAGTTCTTGTGCGTTCTGTAGTTATCATTTCCGGTGTTACTCTTTGACAAGCTCGAATAATTTTGTTCTGCAAGTATTCTAATTAAAAGGCGGAGTAGTGTGTACAAGTTCTTTAAGATAACTCCAAAGAAAGGGGTAAAATCCGGTGACTGTGCAGACCAATGTATGGATCTATATCTTCCGATCCAGCGGTCTGCTTAGATTTCCGTTACCTTTTGTTTGTTGTGAGGAGGAGCACCATCTTGTTGCCACCACATGATTATTCTTTCGTTGATAGGTATATCTTCCAGCAATTCAAGTAGGGTGTACCTTGATAGACGTACGCACCAACGATACGGCCATTTAGTAAACCACACCAAACATTAACCCCCCAAATGTGTTGAAAATGTGTTTCTCTAATCCAATGCGAATTTTGATTCGGCCAATAATGGGAATTGTGGCGGTTTACAATTCCATTATTATGAAAATGGCTTCCATCACTCCACCGAATGTTATTTAAAAAAAAGAATTATCATGAATTTTGACTAGAATTTCTGCTGTAAATTATAACCGTATCTGAAGATCTTCAGACCTAAGACCTTATACAAGGTGGATCTTGAATGGGTGGTACTGATGCTCCTTCAATACTCTTTGTATTGATGTCTTACTAATATTCATTGCTGCTGAAACCTGACGGACGAAAGCATAAGGAATTGATCCTCGTGTATGCCAAAATATCTATTGAGTTATCTTCACTCCGTACATTTCTTTGACGAACTCTTTGCTGTTTGTCATTAGGAACGGTATCGCTTCTTAATCTTTGTTTGACTTTGGCAAACGTTGTGTGGGCTGGAGCAGTACGATTCGGAGATCATTCTCTATACAGAATTTGAGACTCTCTCATAATTTTGTGGCATTCCACATTAATTAACAACATGTCAACTTATTCGTTACACGTAAATAACGTTGGCATTTTGTGGCTTAATGACACATAAATAAGTCGATCAAACAATTTTAATTGACTGTCAAACTTCATAAACAAACAATACAAGACAACTAAGTTTTTTTGTACGATAGAACATTTCCTTTTCTAAAGCGTTTTTTTAAAAATTTTTCATTCAACATTTTTGGGTCTTATATCAATGAATTGTAAATAAAACAGGCTTTTATTGACATTGCAATATACAGAGTATTCTATTTGACTTTTCAAATTTGATATTTAACATCAAAACATAAATTTTTGTTTACAGATGTAAACTCCCTTACGAGTAATGCATAACCTCAAAAAATTAAAATTTTTGCTCTTGTCATAACGGGGTTATTAGCTGGAGTGAACATTCTATATATATATATATATATATATATATATATATATATATATATATATAT
>JAHWXV010353806.1:0-15346 GCA_024586415.1 Phrixothrix hirtus
TTAGTGACTTTCCTATACACCTAAATTGTAAACTCTAAAATTAATTTAAAAGGATAAATAATTCATCCATTTATAATTTCCTTTATACATGTACTAAGAGTTTTATAATTAAATTTTAAGCTCATTTAAAGCAAAACTAATTTATAGATTTAAATAAAAAGTAATTAAGTATGTAAATAATGTGCACAAATCATTAAAATATGAATTCGTTTTTATTTTGAGGACGATAATTGGAACGGTCACCCATCAAAGTTACTCGCCAGACAAAACCTTGCTTAACTCTAGAGATTTTTCTCAATAACTCACTTCAACGAATATTCTCAGAGAAACCAATTAGTTTATGTAATATAGCATTACAGGCGCAAGAAACGTGACGAGTTTAAAAAAAATCGTTACAGCTGTTTTCGAAAAAATTGCAAAAAACCTAAAAATCGCAAGAAAAAAGTGGCACTTCCGGTCATTCGATTTTAGGGAAATTCTTACACGGAAGTCCTAATGTATAAATAAACGTATATATAAAATTTCACTTTTCTACGACGTTTGGTTTTCGAGATATATTGACCATATACGTACATACACACACACGCACAGACCAATTTCTAAAAACATGTTTTTCGGTTTCAGGGGACCTTAAAACGTGTATTTCCGCTAAAAGCTGGACATCGAAAATTTTGACCGAAAACACGACTTTCTCTATACTATATTTCATATACATACGTAAGAGAAAGTAATAAAGAAGTATCCATCTCACCCTAATATATAGCTAGTCATTTAGATAGGGTTTAATATAACCAAACTTTTTATGTCTAATTTAAAAAAATTGTTTGACTGTTATGCTTTTAATTTAATTGATGTAGGTGATATAGGATGTAGGTACTAATAACTGTATTTTTTCTGCTGAAGATCCCAATTGTTTGGCGAAACATGTAGTTTGTGTTTTACTTTACATTGCATAAAAAAATTGTTTTTATTTTATTTAGCACGAAGTTAAACAAACTGAAATTTTAGATTTTAATCCTGTAAAATAATTATATTCGGTCTGAATTTTTTTGAGTGTTTGTTCCATATGCTTTTCAATACAAATTTTGTCCAGAATAACTTAAAATCCAATCGGTCAAATTTAATAAAACGTAAATTGATGAGAAGCAGAGAATAAATCCTAAAATGTTACATGGGGTATTTTGCTGTAAAATTGAAGTTAAATTTTACAATAATAACCAATTTTTGTATCTATTTTAAATACAAGGTGTTGCGATTTTAATGCAGATGTCGCAATAAAATTCGCTGGACCGGGATTCACAATTACGCCACCGAATTCGTTTTACGGTCCTAGTAGAATTTTTCCATGCATTTAATTCTAATTATTAATAATTAAAATTAAATACGTATATAGAAAATTTCGATTTAAGTCGTGAAGCGAGCTCGGCGGTGAGATGACAAGCACACAAGGGACCAGTGTTCGATTCCCGTTCGAGCGAATTTCACTGATAATTTTTTTTACAATTTTAAAAATATTAGAATTAACAGTTTATATAATGTGACAATTCCTATCACATTCTCTTTAGTGTAACTTTGCAATGCATCAAAATCTGTACGATAAATCATTACGTATTAATTTTTTTTATCATAGTTCGTAAGTGTTTTTTTATTTCGTAAACCATTTTACATATTGTATGCATCTTTATATTGTTTGCGATCAGCATCGATTTTCCACCATCCATATAGACAACCATAAAATAAACTTTGCAGACATATTCCCAAGCACTGAAGTTAAACGTCAAAACATAGACTTTTATTTACAGATGTAAACTCCCTTACGACTAATGCATAACCTCCAAAAATCAAAATTTTTGTTTTTGTCATAACGGAGTTATTAGCTGGAGTGAACGTTTTGGGACACCCAGTATAATCTCAACAGCATCTATAAGTATTACTACAGTAAATACTGACAACGTAGGACTTACATTACATACGCACATCTTATATTCAACAATTGATTACAAAGTTAGACATAAAATTAAATATGCTTATTTACCTAGTACTGAAATTTAATCCCTGCACGATGGAAATAATTTTATATAAGAAACACAAATGTTACGGTAAAATAAATCATAGGTAATACTAAAATAATTTAAGAAAATGAAAGGCAGTTCAACTTCATGTTTGTTTTCATCATTTATAATGTCACTCGATATAGTTACACCTACACAAATTATTACTTATTAATGCTTTAGCAACTAACAAATCTAATATAAATAAACCTTGAATATTACATTACATTTAAATTGACAAACTATTGTTATATTGAATATACAATTGACATTTCAATAGAAATGCTTAGTTCAGGACGAATGCAATAAAGAAAACTTGTCAATGCTGGGAAAACGTAAATACGAGGGACACGTCAATAAGTCAGGCAAAAATGAAATAAGCAGTTGTTTTTCCGGTGTAAAATAGTATATTAAAAAACAAGTTTCATAAGACATGTTTTTATCACACGAGTTCCAAGTTTAGAAATCGAGCCTCGTAGAACGAGTTTTCTAAAGAACGAGTGTGATAAAACGTCTTATAAAACGAGTTTTTTATACTACTTTATCTATTTGCTTAAAATTTAGGAAAAAACGCATTTTTTTGACATATAAATTGATTTAGGGATTTTAGTGATAGTTGGTGACATTGCCGTTTTGACATTAGAATATGAAAGTTTTGTCAATATTGTATTTAATTTTGACGTTTAATAAGGTGAATTACTAATGTTACCAACCTTTCAAAATAATATATTCCGTGTTAAAAAGAAGGCCATTATGAACTCTAATGGGTTTCGAAATCAGCTCATTTCGATACGCAAATAGATAAACATTTTATTTTTCAACATTGTGCCCTTCAGCTCAATACATTTATTCCAGTAAAATAAGATTTAGCAAAGTGTGCAAAATACTTACGTGTCTAGCAAGCCAATTTTTCATGTTTGGGAACAAGAAATAGTCAGAAGGAGCCAATTCGGGTAAATGTGGGGTATATAAAAGCATTTCAAAATGCAATTCATGTATTTTTGTAGTGACAATAGTCGAGAAATATGCTAATGCAATATTGTGATCAAACAAAATTTTTTCTTTGCAAAATGTGGTGAATTTTTTTTTATTTTTTCGCCTAACTAATCTAACAACGATGAATAATGGTCTCCTATTGTTGTTCTACCTTTTTAAAAGTAGTAAATAAAAATTATTTACCAGCCGATGGTATCACTTCCGTCTTCTTCGGTGCACTTGAACCAGCTTCTGCTCATTGTTTCAATTGATTTTTGGTTTCCGCAGTATAGTGGTGGATCCAAGTCTCATCAACAGTAATAAATCGATGCAAAAATTCAAATGTATTACGCTTTAACAGTTTAAAATAATATTCCGAAGTCGTGCACGATTACCGACCTTGCAGAAATTTTTTTTATGTCCAAAAGTGAAACCACTGTATCAATTGACAAATTTAAATCTTAAATAATCCCTCGCACCTTCACTCGACGATTAGTCAACACAATATCACGTACTTTTGTTATCATTTCTATATTAAGGATATCTTTTGGCTTGTCAGGCTGCTAAGTATTGCGCATCCTCGAACAATCACAACGAAAATCATTGAACCACTTATGAATCATTTCAATTGTTCGGAGTTCGGATAATATATGTCAACCATTTTTTTGTTTCCGTTAATTTTCCCACGCAGAATATAATGTTTGATGAGAACGCAAAAATAACTTTTTTCTATTCTAGCGAAATTTTAAATGGTTGTCAAACACACTAATAGGTAGATATTCTTAAAAATTGGTATGACGCAAATTGGTGCAATGTATTTTAACAAAATAATATTGATTTTATTCTAATTGCACCATCTTTTGCATTTTTACTTGATTTACTGAACTAGCCTCGTTGCATACTAGCGAAAAACTTGATTATTTGTTCTGGAAGACTCACCTAAGTGCGAAGGACGTCTGGCGAATCTTACAGGAATCTTGCGAAATTTTAACTTCAATTTGTACCACTTTATAAATCAAAATTTTTAATATTTCTTTAATTGAATACACTATTAAGAAATAATAAAGTGATACAAAGAGGTTAAAATTTCAATCTCATTCACCTAGTATTTTTTTTAATGGAAATCATACTTTCTGCTTTCAATGTAGTTTATTGTCAATGCTTTAAGTCGATGCTTATGTCAAAAAACATTTAATCCTTCAACCAACTTTTTATAATTTACAAGTTGGTATTTAAGTAGAAGTTAATGTATACAAGGTGTCCCAAAAATTAAAATACCTTACGAAGCGTCGAACCAAACTTTCTTACATTTTTACAAAGACGTCTGGTTTTCGAAGTAATTTAACATGATACTATTTGATCTGCCATATGGAACGGCTTCCTTGTTTTTGTCGTGTATTACGCATCGATATATTTTGGGTATTTTACTCCAACATATTAATAGAACCATTATGTACTTCGGGGTAAAAGCAAATTCTCTTTTATTTACGTAAGCAGGCATGGGGCAATCACTTCAGGTCACGCATAATTGTTTATGATGTAAAACTTCTCACAATTATTTTCCTTAATATTGACACCTTTTGGTTTATCAGGTGCCTGTCTGTGTCTTCAAAGACAGAAAATGGGAGTATAGAATTTTAATAAAAGTACTATCACTTATAACTATAAAATGCTATTCTCTGTAGCATTGGCTGGCTTAAAGACAATGAAAAATAGAAACTTGTAGACTTTTCTCAATTGTGAAATTAGTATAGTTACGAGTACCGTCCACGTCGTAGCAAGTTTCATAGATCATATCTAACGATACTTCTGGGGAACAGTAAGAACTGGATTTTTACGTAGATGTTGACATCATTTACAAATTGCCTGCGGTGCTGTTCGTAGAGTATGTAGAGTAAGTGCATCTTGCGTCAGTGGAATATTCTCCATCTCGCTTGCTCTGGTAGCAAAAACAGTTATCCACGCGTATTCATGTTGTATTCTTCCAATGTGTATGTAAGAGATCTTGAAAGAGATGGAAATACGCCATTTACAAAAGGAACGGCATCTCACATTGTGTGCTTTTGAATGATGGAATGCTAATAATTCGGCTTCTCCGGGCATCATGTTGTGCAAGCTACAGATGTCGAAGACTCGATATGATTGACCTATTCCAAGGCTTACCTACAAGATGCCACATCGTGGAAAATATTTGAAAGCTGCTGCGGCCAGCAAAATTATGTCGGCGACTACTGTCCTGATGAAAGTCCTCCAGTTACCTGCTGGGCAGTCTGTAACGTGTAATTGGTTCTACCATTAGCCTGCTCTCGTGTATAGGGCAACAATCCATTCTAGTTAGTAACGAAGGCGAGGCCTAACAGATTCCGGCAACATTCGAATGTTTACGATTATATATCAGAGCTACCAATTACCAATATGATCGTGGATGTTTGAATAAGTAGCGATAACAACTAGTTAAAATTTGCATTCAAACTTTTCCGTCTAGCATATTTAAGCAACAATGTAACAACAATGTTTAAGGTTATAAGATGCATTATTATGCTTTTTAATTTATTTTAAAAAGATGGGAAAAGACACTAACCGAAATATGTCAATATTTTTTAAGTATTTGTGAAAGGCCCTAGTAAAACGTTGGATACTCTATAGAAAAATACGTGAAGTTTGTATCAATTGCTTCCGTGGCTTAAAGCGTTGGCTATGTGGAGTCATAAATATAAATTGAAATTGTTTTTACTTCGAAGTGCTTAATTTATCACTGAATTTTTAACAAGCGGCCGGGCTAATTACACTGCCCGACACTTTAGAACTTACGCACTTAAACGGATTTAGATAGGTTTTCCCGAAAAATTCGAAATCGAAGAGATAAGTAGTTCATTGGTTCTAGTTTTTGAAGAAAACGGTGTTTTTGATCATTTCTGAATACTGTAGAAGAATAACGTGAACTGGTAGAACTTTCTAAGTTGGACGAAATGTAAGCGTAGTTTTTATCTTAAATGCAGAAAATCAGGCGCCATGATGTTAGAATACTCGGCAACAATTTTTTTATAGGAGTGCATGCAATTTTAGTACATGCTTTGTTTTTCGTTCTTCAAGATAGTTAGTCTAAATGAACAATGTTAAAAGAGTTAGCTATTCATTGATATATGAAGCCATATCATAAATAATAAAGAGTAATAAAGGGTATTCACATAGGAAAGCACCCAAGTTTACGACAAACAAAGGTTACTCATATAAAATCATTCTGGACAACTGAGCGAATAGAGCGCGCGGAGGGAAACGTGCACTGAAGTTGATACGCAGTCACATATAAAGATTGTTTCTGAGTATTCCAACGTTGACGTTTGATTTTTACCTTTAAATTTAAGAAAGCTACACCAGCTTTCATTTTATCCCACTGCTGCGTGTAATTTTTCTACAATTATTAAAAGATTGAATATAAACCTGCAAGTATAAAATAGCCGAATTTTAAACCAAAAAATAAATTTCATACTAAAGAATTATTAAGAATTGCAACATTATGTTTAATAATTTTAAGTAGACAAGTTAAGACGACACTAAAAGTTGCGTGTTAATTTAACACGAAATTTCTAAATCGAATGACTTTGGTGTTCGTCAAGTTTTATTTTCAAATACAGCCAACTTACACATTTGATGAAGAAAAAGTAAACACTTAATTGAAAACAGAAAACTCCAGCAATAATTGTAATTTTCTATTATAATTTTCTGTATTTAATGCGAAAAACGCGAAAACGAGGATTTTTATTTTATTAAAGGATAACCCATTATATTGTATCGACTATTGTAGATTACATTACCAAACTGTGGCGCTCTTCTCTGGTGTGTGAATTTTCAAAATTGATACTTTACGGGTATTTTCCTATTATTGTGGATTTGTGTATATAGACATAACGGAGATTTACATTAGAAATAAATCATCATGTTTTCGATTTTGAGTTCGCTTGGTTTATTTAGTTCCACCTTTACCTACATAATATTTTCATAATCTGTGTGATCTAAATGATAATTGGTACAGTTAAAATTTCTATTTCTTTAAAAGCATAATGCTGTTAGAGTGTAGAGAGCAGAATTAAAATCAAATTAGGTAAATAACGATTCCATTTATTCTTTAAAAATTTGCTGATTTTTAATCTAGTTTTGCTGTTATTATTAAATTAACTCGTCTACCATTGGTGGAGTCGATTTATTTTAATTTTAAATTGCAGTTTTTGTTCTGGTGATATTTAAAAAGAATTGATGTGTGGCATCCTAGTAATTTTTTTTTATGCTTTAAAAATGTTTTTGTAAAGCACACGACTAGAATGAATTTGCAAAAAATTTAAAAAATCGCTTTTATTCATTCACAAATTAAATTTAAAAATCTACAGGGATCTCTTTTGAAAAAATGTAGCTAATTCATCATGCAATATCTAAAACTTTTGTAATGTCATTAATTAAAATAAAAAAATTGTTGAAAACCGTTGTTTAAAACTTTTCATAAATTTCGGAATTTTAGTATTGATTTTTATGTTAAATATCTACAAAATATGTGAAAAAAAATTTTAAGAAAATTCAATTTAGTTGATTTTTGATATCAATAAACTATTGTTGTTTGTTTTCCAATACCACATTTACTAGTGATGTCATATCACACTAAAATGTGAATTTTGGTTGTACTGTCTCGATTTCTTCCAGGGCACACATTAAAACAGGCCCACCAATACCCCGCCAAAAGTTATTTATATCCTCATAGAAACTCCCAAAATGGATAGTGACATTGAAAATCTTTTAACAATGATAATGGTCAACTTTGAAATCTAATTTATAAAAACAGTAGCGGTGGATTTTAAACATTACCTAAAAAGTAAATAGCAACTCTCCAATCATTTTCTTCAAATTTGACCTTCACTGATTCATTTATATGTATTTCTAATATTTTATACAGGGCGATCTAAAAAAGTTGAAGTCAGTTTGATTTGCCGCTGAAGTAAAATATTTTAAAAGTTGGTAACCTGGTCTTCTTACATAAAACTTGATTATTTAATACCAGTGGCATACCTACTGGGAAAGCACAAATTATTTAAAAAAATTATTGTTAAGCTTTAAAAGTCACCAAAATACCAACGCGGGCTATTTAAACTGTCTTCAACCTTTTTGGATCACTTGGTAAATAAATGGGTTTTAAATGTAACATATCAAAATAATATGAACTTAAAGTTAAAAGTATATTTTAATAAAATAAAACTGTAAATAATTTTTGAAATTTTGGTGCATATAATGTAAACACATATTATGAAAGCAACTAACATTGAATAATTTTAAATTTAAGATATATATTTATTTTTGGAAATGATACCTAACTTTTATTATTTTTAAAATATATTTTAGAAGAAATAATCTGGTATTTTGAATTTAAATTGGCTTTTACAGTTTTTTATCTTTGAAAATATTTTAAAATAAATAATTTGTAAATTGATTCTACAGGCACTATACAAATTTAATTATTGATCAAATTTATTCCTTGAATTCATTTTTTATTTGGCATACATTGTTTACCTTTCCCTATTACAAGTTAATTTTGAACTCTACCTCCTGGTATGTATTTACTATAGTCTTATTTAAAAGAAGCCACTTTAGGAAAAACTTAATGACGTCCAAATACTCATAATTGTCAGAAGTATCAATTGTTTAAAAAAGAATGTTTAGATATATCAGCTTCCTGGGATTTACGTATAAATAACAATTACTTTAATTTACTAATTTTTCTATAATACAAATAAAACAAATTCTCTCAAATTATTTCATTAAAATGAAAGAAGCGCATTAAGGGCCTTTGAATTATTAAAAATCTAAAAGGGAATTCGAAACGAAAACAAAAGTCAAAGCTGGTACCTGAAAAACCAATTACCAGAGGCATATTCTGACACTTTTAAAAAGTGCCCTTATAGCGTTCAAGTTTGAAACATATCGGGCTTAAGACACACATGCTATTCGTTAAATATAAAATAAGCAAATTTAATTTTTTTAAATAGCTCAAAAATTAAGAAGCTCTGATGTCACAAAATTCTATATAATTATCTCTAAAATAACCGAAATGCAAATATGCGTTGAAATTGGGCTATAGTGTAGGTACCTATATGGGGGTTTGTGGTAAAAATTCTTGTTTGTTCTTTTCCTTATGCCGTAACGAAAATTTATCGCAGTTATACTTTATAACATATTTAAATAAACTTACATATCGTTTTAAAAACTTTTACTTTCACTATTAAGTAATTTATTTCTTATAAAAAGTGAATGACTGAAGTTAATTTTGAGTTACTCTAAATACTTGTTATGGTAAAATGCAGACTTAATTTTATATAAATTATTCAGATAAGAGTAATCCATAAGTTCTTGTAGAATAAAGTGTCTTAACCTATTAATAAGGCATTATTTAATTATTAAATTTAAAATTAATTATAATTTCGTATTATATTAATCTTTTATTTGGTGGTAAGTATAGTATACTGGGTGTCCAAAATATTCCAGAACTCTTTAATATTTCGGCAATGCTTTAGACAGAAATGATTTGATATAATGAAAGGCAATAGAACAGATATTATTTTTTATTTCTCAACATATTCATCGTCCAACTCTACACGCTTGTTCTACTTCTCCGGCTATTTCAAAATTCTCTTAGACCCTATACAGGCAGCGCGATTTTAGCAAATGGTGTTTTTGATACTAGCAATAAAGGGTGTTTCACCGCTCGTGTGCAAATCACCATTTAAACTAATGTTCTAAACTTGAACACTATAATCTAGTTTCAAAATTGTTGGCAGTGACATCAGGTATAATTTAGATACCTTGCTAAATAGAAGCGACACAAGATTATTAAACAGTAATATATTGCAATGCCTTAGATTTGACTTGAAGTTATCGGTTATGCCGCTTTATAGCAATTGTTGACCATATTAATGCACCGCCCGAGTACCGTCGACGGTACATGAGATGACGACGAAGCGTCGATAATCAGCAAAATGCAACAGATGGCGACAAAACATTACCGTATCGATACTTACCAATACCGTTTTGTAATCCATTTTGTAATCTACCGTAACTACGTAACTTACGATCCATTTTTATGCATTAAATATTAAATATCGTAAAGCTATTTTAATACATAATATTTCATAACAACAAATTAAGTGTAATAAAAATTTTCTAATACAATCCGCTAATGACAACCGTACTACCCCGGCCTCTCATGTCCTCCATCACACGATTTTTGTTAGTGTGACGTCAGTGCCAACAATTTCGAAACTAGATAATAATGTCAGACATGCTTGTACGACATTTATATCGTTATCTGTGTATTGCCTTAGAATAGAAGAATTGCTGCTGGCTACACGCTAAATGTTTTCGCCAGAAAAAACCTAGAAGTCGTAGATTTTTCTTAAAGCTTCTGAATTAACAATAATCGCCAGTTTGGGCTTTAGGCTGGATATTCTAACTCAAGGAATCCTAATTTTTGTATTAAAAATGGAACAGGTCGGGCATTGCGTACTGTTGTATTGTTGTGAAGATTCAGAACACGTTTTGGGCAGCACATTCTAATTCTTCAAATATTTCGCTGATGATCCCAAAAAACATCGTCGCAAGCTTAACCTTTATGGACTTACTTGGTCTAAAAATTCTAGACATTGATCTAGGTTTTACCTTCTATCACTATTTTGCATAGTACATCTGAATTGTGTAAAGAAATCTTTCGACGACAATCCCTCTGCTAAAGAGCTAACTTTCTTGTAGCCTATCAATCTGACACTTTTCGCATACCAAGGCTTTCATGCGAATCTATAGGACATCTGGTTGAAATATTTGGATCACAACTTCGAACTCTGGTACCTTCAAACGAATCTCCCATTTCAGAATTCATTGTATTATTCGGCTGTTCTAGTCTTGAATCATGTTCTACTGTTTTGCGACTCCAACGGAATTGTTTTGACTTGATTTTTGATATAACTTATTTTATTTTCATTATACATTGCCAGCATCCTTTCATGTATAATTTTCGGCCTGGAGATTTCCATACTTAAGAATTTTATTACGCTTCGATGCTCAAATTTAATGACAAATTAAATTTCAGAAAGTAACAATATGTCATACATGGGTAAAGTTCTGCAAAATAATTACTAAAATGTAACTCATTACGCCACAATGCCGTTTGCTAAAACATCAAAGTGGCAGTGACATTTTTATATGGTAACACACGTTTCTCATTACAATATTTTGTAATATACAGGGTGTTCTAAAAATAAGCAGCATTATGTTAAAAACAAATATATATTTATACAGGGTGTCCGCGATATAAAATGTATTATTTAATACACGTGTATCTAAGACCTTTGTTGGAATACTTCGCGTAAAAATCTATAATGGGTATATACTTATAATATCCTATCCCATGAAACGTACTTAAAAACATAAATGTTATTGTTTTTGTTGACACAGTATCATGTTACCTTTACTATTACAGTATTTTTTGAGTCATGGTCGCCAGCTATTTTAATAAAAAATAGCCGAACGCATTTCTTTAAATCATCTAAGTTTGCCTGGATGTGGTAAAACACTATTGCTTATTAATTATAATTATCTATACATTAATTATTATAAAGTTATTTGATAAATATCTTAAATTGGCATATGTTTTATTTACATTAATTTGTTTGAATATAGTTTTTACTCAATGTAAATTACGCAAAATTCTAATGAAATTCATTTACTGTTTAGATTTTTAACTATTTTCACAAAATTATACACAATTATACACAAGACAAGCCAGTGCAAATATTAATAATATGAAGATATTTATCAAAAAATTTAACGCCCTGTTAAAGGAGCTTTGTGAAAGTGAAAGTTATTTACAAAAATGTGTCTGTACTCAATAATACAATTGCCTAAATATTAAAAACGATATCTATTAAGTAAAATCTTATTTTTATTTTAAAGATTTTATAAACTTGCACAATTACACATAGTAGAACTTTTAATGACCAGTCATTTCGTGTTCAATACATCAGACCAAATTAAAAAGCAGGGACGGACTGAAAACTTTAATTGCAAATATTTCGCAAACTATGCAATTTAGGTATATAGTTTGTAAGCGTTTTTTGTCGCGCATATTAATGTGTCTGCTGTTAAAGTAATGTCTTTTTTATCGGAGAACCCTGTATTTGTTTTAAACTTGAAATTTAATAAATGTATTGAACTCATTGTGTTTTGTTACTTGTCAGGTATAGAATCATATGCGGTAAATAAAATTTTTGGTGTCACCCACAATTTAAAAAAGTAAATATTGAAAAAGAAGTATAAACAGATTATCTCCAGGTAAGATTTAGCGGTACAGTAAATTCATTGCCCGAACATATGGGATTTATCCCTATCAATAATAAAGCTTGGAAACAATTTGGTTACCTACAACTCTAAAACTTAATATTTGCGTAATTTTACAAATTTATTTTAATTGCTTACACTCCCAAATCAGGTAACCAACAATACTCAATACAAACAAAACAAAAAACATGGATGAAGCATGCATTGTAATCCACTGTAAAAAATTGTACATAAAACTAGCTGTAAGAAATTTGTTTATAAATATTTTTTAACGTATGCTGTAAATATTGTTTGTTGTTTCCGGGAAACGCGACTAATGTAATCGGGAAATACAATACAATAATTAATTTAAATTCAAATCTTTAATCGATGAATGCTAATTAAACCGAGATTTCATCCAAACGAGTTAGCTTTAAGCATGCTCGCTTCGTTTATGACGTAATCTATATTTTAAAAAATGTGTAATACTTATGATAAATTAATAATTAGTCACAAAAGATGCTTTACTTATAAACTTACACATGGTAGCAAGAATTTTGTACTAAATGCAGAAATTGTTTAAATATATTTAATATGCAGTCAAATTTGAGATAGCGTATAATTGGATATAAAATTATTTAAATCGCATTAACTCATAAACATATGTAAATATACATTAGCATTAGTTAAAATGTATGACAATTAAAATTTTTTTATTAGTTACGTTGTTTCCACTTATATAACACATTATATCTTTTATTATCTCAAAAGATTTTGAAATACTTACGTTTTAAGTCGTGTTTTAAAGTTGTAATACTTATTAGTAAACTTTCTAATTTGCTTTTAAATAAATTTATACGCTTCTTTCATTAGTTAAGAATATTTTGGAAATCGTTAGCGTCAATGTATAAAAGAATTGCCATTAACGATCTTCTGTTTTCTAATGCATACAATTTAAAAGAAAAGTTATTTAAATAAACCATCAGCTAAATATGTAATTCTTGAACTTTTAGTTTAATGAAAATTTAAAATTCAAAGTATCACATAATATAAAATTATGCACTGCTTGATGTTGAATGTTAAAAATGTTTAATTCGCCCATAAACATTTTTACAAAAATGATTCCTATTTTGATAAGCAAATTAAATATTAAATATTAAAATTCATTATAATCATATTTTTATTCCTTTCAGACAATATTTTTATTTTATTATTTATCAATAAATTAGGAAGAATCGCAATTTAAATTATATTCTTTAGTCAATATTTTTATTCTAATCTTTTTAAAAGAAACATACATAAACCTCAATTCCTTTCATTTGTTAAATACTTTAGTTAAACATTTTTAATTTCATACTAACACTTCGATCTGTTCGATCAGTTGTTACGTCTTAAACGCAACCAAACGTTTGATTAGTTGAGTTATTTCACCTTAATTCTCAATTTCTAGGCGTTATTTTTGACGCAGCGAAATAACTGCACTGTTACTTTATTTTATATAATATAAATTTTAATTCGCCTTCAATTCTTAGGTATTAATTTTGTTTATTTTAATTTAATGCATTTCAATTCCGTGAATTTAATGTAATCAAACGACTTGTAAGGGCATGCAAGCTACTTCCTGCTTGTGTGTTATAAACGATTTCGCTAATTTCCAGCTGAATACAAGAAAGGCAAACGTAACATATTCTGCTGGATCGCTTGCGCTTATAGTAACATTAACCTCACATTTTGAGTATTGTCACAGAATAAAAAAACGTTGTTATTCTGTGATATTTTATTATTTTTTCAATTCGAAATTGTAATATTTATAAATATAATAAATACATATCTAACAATTAATAGTTCAGTGACAGAGGTCACAGCTGCATCATTATTATCACATAAAGCTTTTAAAATAAAATTGTCACCCATTTCTAAGTTTCTTTACGATTCCACTTTATAAAAATGAGGCTAGAAAAATATCAATGTACACACGTTTGGTTTTAGATCGCTTAATTACTTCGTAACCAAACGCACCCTTTGTCTTAACGTTATTTAAATATCTTTCAAATTTTCATTTTATCTGAATCTTTAGATCTTTATTAGTGAAATTTTGTATAACTGGTGTTTAGTTTCACATAGAAGCAAATCTCGAGTTTACGGATTACATTCCTGTCTCAATATTAATTGTGTTTGTATGCCGTTAAAGATAGCGCTTAGTTTTCGATACGTTGTAATTTTCTGAGCTGTAATGCTGTTCAAATGGGTACCTTTATTAGATCTACAGATATTATATTTTGGAAGTCGGTTGTGGGTAACGAAAATAAGCATGTGAACACTGCATAGTGGCAATGGTGCACACCCCTGATTCTGATTTACTGCCCAGGGCATTATTCTTACAACACCCCGTATATAGACGTTAAGTAGTTTTACATTAGGAGGAAAATCATTGGCCCTCTTGGACCATAACTATTATATAATCATTTCGCCATACCTACTAGAATTTTGCCGAATCTGGATGAGTTCCACCGCCTGTAGGGATTTTTAAAATGCCAAACGTCACATTGACATGAGACCTACGATTTTACTCTATTATTCGAGAAGAAAGCGAGATTTATAAATTTTTCTCTTCTAAAAAATTTACCGACCTCATTTGGGTTTGAACCCACGCCCCTCGGATGCAGAGGCACACATGCTAACCACTACACCAACGCGGCTGGCGTTTTTATATTTACTATCATGTATAAAACTTTATATTTAAGATAGCTAGTTTTTATTTTACTTGTGATTTTTGTCTTCCTACACATTTACAAAACTTCATCGTTCTAAAATGGTTTGTTCTGATTACATGTTATTAGATTACATCTTTGTATGTTCTTATGCTCTCACTTCATTATACAGTCTGTTCCTTAAAGACATGCTAATATTTAAGGGGGTGATTCTTGGACCCATTTTAAGAAAAAAACTTCCTAAGAATGTATGTCCTAAAC
>JAHWXV010353873.1:0-16229 GCA_024586415.1 Phrixothrix hirtus
AATATATATATATATATATATATATATATATATATATATATATACATATATATATATATTCTTATGAATAGGTTCTTATAGCAACGACTAAGTTATATGCATCTAAATTACATAAGAATATGTAATCATATAGATCCAGATATCCAAATAACGCTTCAGGTAACAAGCTGTAAACTTCTTGAAAACCTACTATAAATTTAGATAATATACAATTTTCTACTATATGTGGAAAGACTCCTTCAAAGGACCACAAATTCAATTTGGCATCTGTATAACAACCCATTTAAGTAACATCAAAGTGTTTCTTTACTTATCTGTTCTTAATCGATTTTTTAACCCATAATTTTCTTGACATATCAAAACCATGAACAGCTGTAGTCGCATCCTTAACAATATGTTGGTTGAAAACCTCTAGTATTTTCCAAGATGATCTCCAAGCATCCATTAAACTATTTAAATTATTTCTGATATACAATGCATGTATTATTAGACTGATTAAGTAATGTGCAATATTATATCCACTCGTAATTCCTCTATTCTACCCTTCAACTTGTTTTCCATGCCTCTCTTGAATAGCTATCATTTCTGCATTGCTCCCTGCAAATTTTTGAAAGAAAATCACATTTTTCCTTAGAAATTCCATCAATCTACAATGAAAACTGATGTAGAGGATTCGAAACTAATATGGTTACGCTAGGTTAGAAGGGTTTTAGGCACCAAGTCCGATCCTCCTGTTGGCGATTATTAATTTGATGGACGTCTCAATTGAGGCTACCACCTTCCATCGTAGAATATTATATACCCATGGACTAAAATGCTTGTTTTAATCCTGAGAGCGAAGCTTATTTGTCGAGTGATAGCGAAAGGAACAATTTATCGGGAGATTAAAAAGCATTTTAGTCTTTAGGTATATACCGGGTGTCCCACTAAGCGTAACGAGGCATCATATCTCAGGAACTCATAGTCGTAGAGCTTTCAGAAAAAAATCTTATTAACAAAAGTGGCCAATAGAAACTGCTGGAAATGGTTTTCAAGTTCCTTTATCTACTGTCAGGGGGGTAACTGGTATGGCAATTTAAAAACGGCATTTTTCTAGAAAATATTCTAATATAACTTTATCAAATAAATATTACCATCTCATTGTTACTAAAATTCTGTATTTTTATTGTAAAACGTTTTTCACTGTAAGACGTAAATAAAGCCTGCAGGGGAACGTAAAGTCTTCGGAATAAGTTGGCTATAACTTACGTTTGACTTAACCGAATTTGGCAAGTTTGATCTCATTAGATAGAGGATGATTTTTTTAATTACAATAGAAAAGTAACCATGATACAATGATATTTATCGTTACCGCTTGGGGCGCTATTTGAAGAAATCGCAAATTTTATCGTTTTTCTTGGAAATTTTAAGTGGAACGACTAAATTATTATATCATAATCATAAAACCAATTAAATTTAAAACAAATATGTTCAAGATGCAAATCGATATCGTCATTAGTTTCGGAGATATTGCCAAAAAAATAATTAATAACACGTAATTTGTTAGAAGCAATTGCTTTCAGTTTCATGGTCAAGCATACCATGAAAAATTAAAAAATATGTTAAAACACTTTATAATTATGTAGTTTTTCACTTTTCGTTCTGTTTAATATGATTTAATTAAATCATTGACTGAAGTTCTCTTACCTGTCGTTGCCATAGGTATAAAACATTTTATTCAATTTTGTTATCTTGGAAGATGATAATTAATTATTTGTTGTTTTCCGTACATTCTTTCCTTCGTAGTTTATCTAGGCTTAGGATAGGTCCAAATTATATGAGATACACAATTTCAAGCGTGTTTAAAAGCCAATGGGCCAAAATAACAATAAACACAGCAAACAACTTAACGTTATTAATTAAAGTAAGAGTCGAAGGACAAAACATTGTCAGAATAAACAAAAATCGATACTTTATAAATTTTCAAATAGACAGCCGTATTTCAAAAGACGACGATTACATCTATGACGAGTACTGGAAACGGCAGTTTCAATTTCATCTTGAAAATTCGCATTTATGGCACTTTGAATTCTTCCAATCATGTTCTGCCATGTGGTTTATCGTGACATAAACAATATCTTTTAATCTTTACCACAAGTAAATATCTAGTACGTTTAAATCCGTAGGTCTAGGTGGCCATAGCAACAAACTCTCTCCTCTAATCCAGCGATTTGTGTAAGTAATGTTTAAAAAGTCGCGATCCCTTTCAGAAGAATGTGCCGGGCATCTCTGAAGTTTATACCAAAGGAATTCACTTATTATATCATTTTTAAAAAATGCTAAGTAGTATTTTCCATTGAAAATAAATGGTCTGACAGTTCTATGCTCTAAAATTCTGCACCATACGTTGACACTCCACCTGTTTTGGTGATCAACTTCCCGCACCCAGTGAGGATTTGTTTTCGACCAATAGTGCATATCGTGCAAATTAACTCTGCCACAACTGCTAAAAGTGGCTTCATTAGTCCACAAAATCAGAAAGGGGAATTGGGGATTGTCGGTGCACATATCTCTCATGCAATGACAAAAATCCAGCCGCCTGTAAAAACCAGTATTTGAAAAGGCCTGGTGTAAAATTAAATGATAGGGATAGTTAAGTCGAACGTAAGTTACAGCCAACTTATGCGGAAGACATTCTCCCTCCCTATAGGCTTCATTTATGTCTTACAGCAAAAAATGTTTTACAAAGGAGATGTAGAATTATAGTAACAATTCGACGGTAATACTTATTTGATAACTTACATTGGCTTATTTTCCAGAAAAATGCTGTTTTTAAATGCCCATAGCAGTTACCCCCTCTAACGGTAGAATAAGGAACTTAAAAACTATTGCCAGCAATTTCCATTGGCGACTTTCCTTAATAAGATTTTTTCTAAAAGCTCTACGACTATTAATTCCTGAGATATGGTACCTCGTTACACTTATTGTGAGACATGGCACATTGTTTCTTCCACTTCCAATAATTTGGAATCATGAGGGCTGCAAAAGGTAAAATCGAATGGCTTTGAAATTAATAGATCATTCAGCAATATTTAATTTTAACTCGCTAATTTTTGTTGTTTCCGTGGGTTTATTTTTAAAACGTTACATTTAGTCACTTTTTTTCCAAGACTAGAGCGGCGCATTTAATGGCAAATCATTAAATTGTAACTTTAGTCCAAGAGGGAGGAAAGTAAATTTAATCCAGCTTAAATAAAGTAATCCATAGTAACAAAAATTAGTATATTATGCAGGGTGTCTCGAATACAGATAGCATTATTTAACACATGTGTACCCAGCGCCTTTGTGAACATAAATATTTAAAAACTTTTATTTAATTAAAAAAGGTGTTTATAAATTTTCGTGTAAAAATCTATCATGGATTCAGGCCTTTGTATTTTTTTTATTAAACACTCATTAACGATGTGTCCAAATTGCATAGTTTTCAAAATGTTTGCAATTAAAATGTTTAGTTCGCCTATGGTTTTTAACTTGATCTACTGTATTGAACAAGAAATTGCCGGTCGACTTTACATCTTTAAGCAGTGGCCGAAGCCGAACAACCGACTTCGGTATGACGCATACGATTTTAGAGTAGCATGTTTTCAGCTGATTATTATAAATATCCGCTAATTTACGTTTATAATGAAAGGTTTATTTTTTTTTCTTAAAATTCCTAGTTGTGTGTTAATTGTGTAAGTTTATAATTTATTTAGAATAAAAACAATACATTCCTATACATTTATATTATTGAATATGGAAATACCCATTTTTTAAATAACATTCACTTTTAGAGAGCCACAGTAACACCACATTACATTTTTTTGATACATATTTTGATATTATTAATATTTGCATTCACTTGTGATGTGTACAATTGAAGTTTTGTGAAAATCTAAATGATAATAGATATCATAAAATTTTCCGTAATTTATATGCAGCAAAAATATCCATACAAATTAATGTAGATCAAACTTATATCTATTTCAGATATTTATTAATTAAGTTTATAATATTAGTGCATAAATAATTGTAATTAATAAGCAATAGTACAAGCAAACATAGATGATTTAAAAAAATACGTTCAACTATATTTTATTAAAACAGCTGGCGACCTTGACTCGAAAAAGTACCTATTATTAAATGTCACATGATACTTTACAAATTAAAACATTGATTGTAAATACATGTAATAGTAAAGGATATTCAGGACTGTATGCGTTATAGATTTAACGCGAAAATTGACAAAATTTCTTTTTTAATTAGATTAAAGGTCTCTACAGATTTATGTTGACAAAGTGCCTGAGTACACGTGTGTTAAATAATGTTTCCTATATTCTGTACACCTTTTATAGTCTCGAAAAAGAGCTTATACTAGGATAACGTTTGATTTTGGCAATGATATCCCGACTGTTACTTTATAACAGGTGTAGTTCATCGGAAAATAGAAGCAATACATCCTTTTTAGCTACGATTATTATTCTACATTTTGTAATTCGTTAGCGATAAGTTGTCCTGCTAATAACCATTATCCTAGTAATATGTTACATCAGTGCTAAGCGTGGTGTAGCTCAGGTTTATTATCAAAGATTACTTGTACTTGCGTCTTTTATGACTTGTTCATTTTATGCAGTTAATGTGTTTCATAGGAATCTGAAATATTAACTTTTTGGTTTATGCTATGAGGGTTGATTCCTTTGCTCCTCCCCTGACTTTCTTATAGTAACAATATTTCAAATATGTGACCTATACTTCACAACATAGTCCCTATTGAGTTTAACACATTTTCCCCATCGATTTTCTAACATTTCTAAAGCCTCTCAGAAAAAAAGATTGTTCAACCTCTGCAAACCACTGATTTACTGCACTTATCACCTAATTATCTGAAGAAAATCGGGTTCCTCGCAAGTGTTTCTTAAGTTTCAGAAACAGTTGGTAATCGCCAGGAGCTAGGTTTGGCGAATATGGTACACGCTCCATCAATTCAAAGCCTGCTTCAGCTACTTCAGCCTCTGCAATGACAGATGTGTAACTGGGTGCGTTATTCTGATGCACTGATAACACCTTTGCGCAACTTTCCCCTACGTTTTCCTGTAATTGACTGTCGCAATTTGGAAAATAAGTTAGCATAATAAGCACCTGTAATTGTAGCCCCATTCTGTAGGAAGTCCATCCCAAATGACGGATAAAATGGCCTTCCCTGCCGACGATTGCATTTGAATTTTTCTGTTGGCGGATAGCCGGAAATGTGTCCGTTCCTTGCTTTGCATTTTTGTCCCTACATCATAGTCGTGAATCCAATATTCATCTATAGTTACAAATCGGGCAAGAAAATTATCCTTGTCTTGTCCATGCCGTGTTAAAAGGCGGCTGCAAATGTCTAGTCCTTCGTAATTATATTGTATACCACATGATATGGTAGCTTCGTATCCTCAACTATTTGCCTAAGTACCACTTGTCGATCTTGCAGTATGGGATCATGATTCTTTTTAGCATACTCTTGGGTGGTGACAGTTGTAGATACTCCATCTGTATGTTGACTTGTACACGATCTCCTACCACATTTAAATTCACTGCATCATTTTTTAACTGTGTCATATGATACTGCAGACTCCTCTAATATATCCACTAACTCTTGGTGAATTTTAGTTGGAGTCATTTGTTTTAATTGAATGTACTTAATAACAGCTCGTTGCTCAACACGCTCCATTTCACTACTGATATAACTCGCTCGAAATCAGACGTTTACTGCATACAAGTCCTACAGGTTCAAACTTGCAGTTTTGTAGCGTTTTTATGCACATACCAGCCGACTACTTCAAGTGAAAATAAATAGTTACTTCGGCGTTTCAATAAGTCAGGGGCGGAGCAAAGTGATCTACCCTCGTATACCTTTCAACAGAATCTTCAGAAGTGGAATAACTATTTTAATCATACTGTGGTAATCGCTCTTTCGAATTTAGGTTATACTTGTAAAAGTTTAATTTTTCACTTTATGTGAATCCTCCCTACATAGTTTTAATTTTAATTATAGTTATTTTTCAAATAATTTAACAAAACTTCTAATTCGAACATTTCTTAACAATTTTCTCAGTACCATTTTCTAAAATTATTTTGGTCAATCTATTTATAGTTACGATTTTCAATATGCTACACAGTTATGTAAAATATGCTGAATTCAATATGTAGTCCTTATTTTACTAAACAATTTCCACATTCGCATTTACACGGATCTGTATGCCTCCTATACAATTCTGGATTAATTATTTCAATTTATATACCTTATCTATTACAAATTTGCTCGAAATAAAAGCTTCTAATACCCATTTTCAATTTAGCATTAAATTTTTCATATTTTGACAATCTCCGATTATATAGGTCGACTTCAAATACAGTTTTCAAATTTAAGCTTCATATGAGTTTTGACAACGGTAGTAATAAGGTAGAAATGTGATTTAATATTAATATACTTCTTGAACTTTTATTTATTTTTTATTTCTGTTCTCCACAAGTATCTATAAAATAGGATTCCTTAGATACTCATATATTTTTTAAACACTTTTTTGGTAAACTTGTTTTATAGTACAATATAATTTATTCTATTTTGCAGAAAAGTAACCGCATATATATTTGTACCACGTCTGTGTTTTAACTTTAAAATTTGACTTTTACTTATTAAACATATTATAACTTGAATATTCTAATTTTAGATATTTTGTAATTTAGGCCCAGTTATATCTGTTATAATTATTTTGTGGAGGAACATCAAAATACGAAATGCGAGGCAATAACTGATCGTTATCTTGTAACCTTCTGTAATTGAATTTCTGTGATGCTTTTTGCAGTAGAATGTTTTTGCTTTTCTTGCTAGATTTGTTTCTTAGGGATCGGATCATCTATTAGTAATTAAGATTAATTCGTTAAAAAATTATTAGTACTTCCAGAATGTATATGTATAATTTTAAAATTGCTTCGCAATCATTGAAACTATAATTATCCTTAAATAGCACTAACTATAATATTTTAAGTAATTAAGTCACAGTTTAATAATATAGTGTAGGCATAGATATAGAAATATTACATAAAGGAATTTCATGTTTTCAGATAACGAAAACGACAAAGTTGCCAAACCTGCTATAACTACGGTTATAGATACTACACCAGTCATATCAGTACAAACTCAACAACCAATTACAATAAAACCAAGCAAAACGCAAACAGAAAATAAAAATAATATGTCAGAAGCACCTAAGTTTCCTAAAGTTTCCACTATTATTAATGTACAATCTAACGCTATCGTTAGCAGCAAGGTTGAAGTAAAGCCAAAACCGTCAATAAAAGTAAATGTGATAGAAAATTCTAAAAGTATTGTTAATGTAGTAACAGCTAAATCAAGTAAACCCAATGTCATTGTAACTCCAGTTAGTAAAGTTATTCAAGAAAATATTATAACCAAAGTAGAAGTAGTTACTGGAATATCAAAAGTTGAAAAACCTCCCATCGTTTCAACTAAAGTAGAAGTTCAGTCTGCTTCAAGTACAAATTCACCTCTTGGATCTTCAATAGTGTCGAGCGTTGTTGAGATACATTCACAAGAAGAACCTGCAGTTGTAATTGGAAATAATATAGGGGAGCCTGAGTATGATTTTCTATCACGACAACCTTCTGAAGTTGTCGAGGAAACTTATAAATTGATTAACTTGAAACCAAGTTCAAAGTTTCATTTGAAGCACAGATCTACTTCAGATGTAAAACTTAGGCAACTTGGACCTGCTCATCGTGTAGATGCGTCACATCCAACTGGTTTAGTAACCAAATTGGGTGGAACAATTGTAAAGGATGGTATAACAACGGTGCACGAGACTAGCGTTATTGGAACGTATATTTCTGGAAAGTACGCTCAAGTGCTACAAAGTACCTCACACATACATCATAATCATCCAAAGCCAAAAATTAATCCTTCACCTACTCTACGTATATTAAAAACAGCAGCACCCGTTTTAGGTAAAGTTAGCAAACATCATCATCTAGAGCCTACGCCAACTAGTTCAAACGTAGAAGAAACAGTTTTAGAAAATTTACCTCAAAATCACATACGAGCAACTAGGAAATCAACAGTTCCAATAAATTCTTTTAAACAGCGATTTAAAAGTCGACCCCGTGAGCAGGATGTAGAAGAAGATAATGAAGCGAAAGAACCAACAACTCCAGCATCCGTAAAGAAGAACAAGAGTAAATTGCGGCCAACTCAATCTCCTCGTCCTCAAAACAAGTAAGTACTTAAAATTTTATTCGCACAAATTGTGACACACATTGTGCACTAACACACCTGTAAATAATACAGACACCACACATCACAAAGACCGCACAAACGTAACAAAAAAATTGGTGGAAAAAGTGCTCGACTTGCAACTGTATCTGTACACAGCGATCCACCACCACCAGCAACTACATCGGCGTCCACAAGAAAATATCCATCTAGAAAGAGTAAGCCAAAAGCTAGTTCACCGTCTACAGAAACTACCACTGGATTTAGCAGAAGAGGGTATAAGCAGCGTTCTCCCATTCAGGCAACCACAACAGAACAAGCATCTGCAGTTAGCACAAGCGTGTATAAATTTAAATTAAATCGAACTCCAGGAAGGTGGCAATATAAAACTTCTCCCAAACCAAGAGTTTCTATCATAAAACAAAATAAAGAGGATGGAGGTAATTCTACTATTGGACCGACACAAAATTCCATAGATACAGATACTCATATTAACGACATTGTTACACCGCAAGCAAGATCAGATGATCTGGAAGGATTAGTGGGTTCTGAATCGGTAGCTACTGTATTTGATAATGACAGCTCCACAGAAAATAAAATTGATAATGCGCTTCCTCCAGAAACTCTTAAAGTGGAGATTTCAACTCCTTCAGATTTTAAAGATACCTACTACGAGATTGCTACAATTAAAACGCCATACACTTATCAGGTAATGCTATTAAAACCTTTTATGCTATCTTATTACTCGTTTTTTCGCAGGTCAACGGTGTAAAGAAGTCAAGGTATATAACTGTTACATCAACATTTGAGAAAGTTATAGAAAGTTCTGCTACTGATGGTAATATAAACTCAACGAAAGTAGAACCTTTAACAGAAAACATATTAGTCACATCCACAAATTTTGGAAAAGACAACAATTTTTTGGACTCTAGTATAGCAACTTTGCCACCGCTTTATATGGCAGCTGATATGGAAACTCCGCCTCTAGAAACAATGACAGAAATGTTTAGTACCACACAAACAATGTTAAAAACACATATACTGCCTGCAGTACGAGGAGGAAATGAAACTTCTAGTTACACATTGGTTCAAACATATCTTATAACTCGAATCGTTACTGCGACTAAAACATTGCCCCCAATGGAAGCTTATCATTTTGTACCCAGTAAAATATTAAACGAATTTAATAGTCACCTTGATGAAGCAGGTTCTGAATTAAACCTCGAGTTGGCATTTGGCGATGAGAACGAAAATGAAGCAGATAGTCAATTACGGCGATCGCTTCCTGGAGATCTGGATTTAGCTAAAATAGGTTCCGATTTCGATTTGTCTGAAATAGATAAGTCAAATTTGCCGGTAGAGGTTCATTTGCGTTCGAAAAAAGCACATGCACCAACAACGCCTAGGCCACCTCCGAATGAACTTATATTGTCTCCTAATTTTAGTCCGGAACAGTTGCAACAATTAGCTCTATTGAGACTATTAAATCCAGCAGTTGGTCAAGGACAAGTAATTACAACATCAAAACCTGTGATAAAAATAGAAACGGTATACGAGTCTCATGTTATTCCGTTATTTAATGGACACAATACCATATTAACGACAATATCGAAAGCTCTAGGAACGATAACGAAAACAGATTATGAATTTGGAACGAGTACTTTACCGCCGGCTTTGCCTAATTTACAAATTCCGCCAATTAATCCATTATTTCAACAGCCTCAGCCTCAATATGCTGTAACTACATCTCCATTTCTACAATCGACAATTGTAACAGAAACCCAAAGTAAAATTTTAAAATTAACGTTTGGGGCTAGAACAACTCAAACGACAATATTTTCAACGAAGCTAGTTCCAACCTTAGTGACAACGTATTTAACAGCTTCTGTGCCCATTCAACCAACGGCAGCTTTCCCCGGATTTTTCCCTGCTCCTTATCCGGCTTTTCCGTATGTAGGTTAAAGTGCGTCGAATACGATAAATGTTTGAACCTAAAACAATAAATATATGTCGTGCTAGCCGCAATACAAACTTTTAGAAAAGGGAATGTCGTTTATAAGTGATTTGTTCGAACATGATTTATTTGAAACGAGGGCGGAAACCGATTATGGTTGTGACTTGTGCAATAATAGACTTGAAATGTAAATTATGGATTTATTGAATCTTCTCATATCATATTTTGTAAATAAACATTATCATAAGATTATATTTTAAAATTTAATATACGTTTGTATCATAAAATTTTAAAATAAAACGAAGTAAAGTAGATTCTTATTTATAATAAAACTATTTTTATATACCTATGTTTATTTTATTATTGACAAAACAATTTTCAGCGCCTGCAAAATCGTATCAGCTAAGCCTCACGAGGTATTCGTAATTATAGTGAACAATGAGCTCTACTACATACATATTAAACTTCAGTTCACTACATATTCCGCTAAAATAAATCAATTTTGTATATAAATTCTTTTACATAATTCACTCGTAAACTGAGATGGAGATTTGGAAAACCATTCCTGTTAAACATATCCATAATCCACTTATATAAAGTATTGAACATCAACAACCTTTCAAACTTGCAAACAGAGTAGAGCATTTGAGTTTTCTTACAGAATGTGATAAAATTCGCAAGAAAATATAGACCTTTGGAAATTTTCAGTCGTTTACCGTCCAGACAAACATTAATATTCCTAACAAATTTGGAAATGCGTAGTCATTAATTAATATTTTATGGTTGAGTCATGTCGGTAGTATGGCTTCCGAAAATCAATCTTTATTTCAATCACGTCGGTTTATGTTATATTATGATGGAAATTTTGTGATTACAAGATTTGTATGATTTCAGTGACTTTATAAAATCTGATATTGCATTAAAAATGTAAACATTTGTTGTTTTATTCCTAACCACGTTTTAATATGGTAAGCTTGTTACTCCTTACGAATATAAAAAGGTGATTAAATTTTCCAAAATATAATAAAATAATGTCAAACTTATTTAATACACTATTGCGAGAAAAGTAATACGTTTTAAAATATTTCTCTATCCGAAAATTAAAAGAAAGCGCTACACGATTGTGCCAGGTGATAATGTATGACAGAGTATAGAATTATAGAATTATATTCTAATTTTAGCAGTGGCGGGAATTATGTTCTACCAACCATACGGGACACCAATGTTTACTACAATACCTAAAGGATTTTGTTTTGCATCTCAACCGTTCCATTACATTCATAGTGAAACTCCAGTCTTCAATGACCGAAATCAAATTAAAGTGATATTATAGCCAAATTTTTCTTTATAACGTTTAACACGACGATTAAGGTGATCTTTAATTATCGCGTTTGCTTAGTGCCATACATCTTATAGGCTTGTTACAATATCGAAGACAGTTCTTGTCTCGCTGTGGGTGGGAGCGGTTTGGCCTAGGTTATTTAGGGTTGATAACATTGGCCTTGAACTGTTACTGGAATTTATGTTGCAATTCTGCATTTAGCGGTTTACAGGATTGGTGACATCAGACTACTCCTGCGAAGAGAATACTGACGGAAGTTGTGGGTGAATATAAATTTCATTTTCTCTGTCAACGTTTTAAATTATTTGTTTTATTACTCTTATTAGATTTGGTAAAATAAAAGAACAATTTTTAAGTAATTAAATTCAATATAGTCGTATGTCTACAAAATAATATTTGCACACATTCGTTGGAATAAAATAATAAGAATGCGACAATTTATTTTATTTGTACGGTTAACAGTTCTAAATTACTATTAGTTTCCAATCGTTAATTTCAGTAAATCAATGGATGATAGAGGATGTAGCTGGAACACAGAGGTTGGCATCAATTAGTCTGTTTTTTTGGTCTTCACGTGTTCACTGCTATTCAGTACGTATCGTTAAGTAACTCTAACATCAGAAATTTCTACCTGGATCTACAATGGGATCTTGTTTGGGTGCCTTTCGCTAAATTATTAAGAACAAACTTCAATTCCGGCTCTCGTTCGAAGTTTTGACTGTTAACCTTGCCGTGACCGTGGCCAACGCAAGAAATTATTTTACGGTAAAGCGTTTATGTTTCCTAAGTCCGACGCTTGCCCCTGCACTGGTAGATTTAAACTTCGAAACCGAGACCTAAATACCTAATACTTAAAATTAGCTTAACATGCTCTTTAACTCAATAGCAAAAAACACGGCCAACATCGTACACGTGGCCCAAGATTTAATGCTCAGCAAAGAAACAAGCATTTTAATATGAAATGCTTTACAGAAATCATAACGGCCAAATACAAAAAAAAAGGCAATTACACCAGATTTCCATGAACAATTCCATTGAACAATTCCATGAAGAAGTGATCTTCAAATTTTGGGAAGTTCCATAGATAGAGCAGACATTGTAAACTTACGGTTTGCTTTAACATTTTCTTGAACTGCACTAATCAATTTATCTTTAACTAAAGATGGACGTCCATTTCGTTCGCCCACACGTCCTTCATTGAACTGTCCTACCCGTCTACTTATCATTAAATTACTCATCACTTTTCGTCGTAAACATCATAGATTTGTTGATGAATGTGAACTGGTTTAATGTTCTTCACATTAAGGGAACAAAGTACAGACCTAATCTCACAAGTGGCGGGATTTTCAATTAACTTCGCCACTTAAAATAAGCACCACGATGCATAAACTGCATTTAACTAACCCGAAATGGTGTCAACTCCTTCACATTGGGTCAGGGTATGTACAGTACATGCGCGCAATTGAATCCGTAGGCGCTGAGACAGCAGGAAACACAAACTGAACTTAGTTTATGGACATGCATCGTACTATATAAAAATAATAGTTCTTAAAGTACCAGTACTTAAAGCTTTATTCAGATTCATTATGCAAATTGACATTTACGTAATTTCAAAAATATCTAAGAAATGTAATAATACAGGTTCCCAACACCAATGGCAAAACACAACTAAAAAGGAAAGTGTCGATAAAACTTTGCACAAATATAAAATATGGAAAATAGTTCATACCCCATTTTCCTATGTGAGAAAATGCTATTTAAGTGATGAAGATGATCCTCAAAGTTGGGGTAAAGATGTTTTCAATTGCATCTTTTATAGCTGGAAGACAAAAATACAGGATCGCGCTTGTGATGCAACCAAATTATAACAAAAACACCATTGTATCATTTAATTTATAATAGAACGTAATAACTTTGTAAATAAATGAATACTACCTGTATGTCTTTATACTTAACCTTACGACCTCGCGCGATGACACCTACGAGGAATTCTGGTTGAATTATGAGATAGGACAACTCTGCAGTTCATAGGGTACTTAACATACAAAATTCGTAAAGCTTGAAATCTCCAATGTCAAACAACTGTGACAGAAGAAGTTTATATAGAGCCACTCTATTACAGATTAATTTTGCAGTAAACAAAAAGTGGAAAAAACATGGATTTAAATCGTGAACATTTCCGAGCAATGATTTTGTTCTATTGTCGATTGAAAAAAAGTGAAAAGGAGTGTAGCACTCATCCAAACTTGGCTTTCTGATGAGATATTATCAAAAATAATTGAGTTTTAGTGGTACCAAGAATAAAATTTGGTCGTAATAACCTTAGTGATGAAATTCATGACGGTCGACCAACCACACCAAAAACAGCAGAAAATATTGATGTCGTACGAGAAATAATAAATACAAATCGGCTTTTAACTTATAGAAAACGTTGTCATCCTTAAGCATCGACATGAAACAAATAAGTTAAATGTTGGGTATAAAAATTATGATCATAATGTATTCCCCACAATTTGACAGAGGCTCAAAAATAGGCTAGTGTCAAATGGTAACGAGAAACACTTAAATGGTTATACTCAGGTAAATCAAATTTGGTAAACGATATTGTCAGTGGTGATTAAACTTCGATATACGCCTATGAACCTGAAACCAAACGACGGTTTACTATTTGGGTGTATCAAAATGAAGCAAAGCCGAGTAAAGTTGTTCGTACCTGCAGTATTTGCAAACAAATTGTCGCTTGTTTTGTATCAAAAACTGGTGATGTGGCTACTATATCTTTAGATGACCGTAAAACTGTAAATGGTAAGTGGTGTACAACCATATGTTTATCACGTGTCTTGTCTGAAATGCGAAAAAAGTAAAGAAAGGCGAACCATTCTGCATTACGTCAATGGAAGCTCGCACGCAGCACGACAAATTGTGAACTATTTGGCTGAAGACTGAAAGTGTAATTAATGTCTCGTCTACATTATAAACCCAATGTAAGTCTTAATGACCTTCTTACATTACCAAATCCTCAACATCGTGTGCGTGGTCAACGATTTTCAACGTCAGACTACGCAGTTGAAGCGCTCAGCAATGAAATTTTGTGTGTGCCGATTTCTAAGTGGAAATAATGTTATGACAATTGGTTTAATCGCATGAAAATATGTAGAGTGTACAGGAAAACGTTTTTAAAGGAAATAACGCAATTTTTTTAATTCTAAATAGGTTCGTCTTGTTCTATCCCGAAATTAAAGCAGCGGCTTTCGTAGACTAGTAAATTGAATGCGGTTTATGAAACTAATATTAAAATATTCCTGGCACGAAAAATACACCCCCTATGTTAAATTTTTACCCGCCGACGTTCGCCAATATATTGATATATACACTATTACAGAGCTCTTTAAAAAGAAAAGGCATTGTCAATTGAAAGTGTTTGTCCGTTATTTTCGAAATAATGCAGGAACATGAATTTTCATCCTAAGTGAAGTTGTTCTTTACCTTTGGGTGGCTTTTGCCATACATAAATATATTGCTTTTCTATGTGTTATATGTGTCCGGCGTTTCTTGCCCATCGGTTTCTCACAGCGGGGCTGCTCCCTTTCTGAGTTCAACATATTTCCTAAAACTCTCACCATAATAAAACAGTAATTTCGTAAAACTGTACAATGGTAGGAGGTGTACGTAATTTATAGTTCATGATGCATTTGTTGCCCGTATGCAAATTGGAATATAGAGCGTTACCAGCAAAGAAAAAATGCTGTGTATGTGAAATTCCATACAATACTCGTAAACACACGTTGAAGAAAATCTAAAGCAGTAGTTTCATATTGTACATAATTAAATGCGTGATCTAATATTAAAATTAATAGTTCCCCATTACGACAACATCCAGTGACAGTACCTGTAATGTAAGTATGTTTTATACTATGCACTGTTATTTATGTTACTTACATCATCAATTGTACCTGTATACTTCTTCTAGGTACACTTGAATTGCTGCTGTACCTGTCATACTTGATAGCTTTGGAACGTTCTAAAGACGCAAAATAAGATTTCAAAGTTAGCGAAGTTGTAACTCTTATTTCTTAACGATTTTAGAGAAACCTAAATCTAAAAAGAATCCAAAATTTGCATATACGTATCAAGTGTAAAAGTAACTTCTATTGGACGTGACATAAAAGTTATTCGGACAAACTGTATAATACCAAATACAATAAAACGTTTTGTAAAATACCATTTTTATGAACGGTAAAACAATTAAATCAAAAACTAATATACTAATAAACCGTGGCGTAGCAAGAGGTGTTTGCAAGCAAACCTAATTCACCTTTTGGACCAAGTTTTCGTTTTTGAGTAGATGCGCAATGTTTCATTAGGGTGTGAAATTGTAATTATGGGCCTGATACTCAAGTACATTGCACAAATCGGGAATCACCGTCACCATCACCAAATTGCTGAATTGTACGAAGTAGAGGGAGATAGGGGCTCTGTGACAGCATTTTCCTCCGATAATTGCTTTTTAATTACCTTGTTGACCTAGAAAACCGGTTTTTAATGACCCCCGCGGCATAATTGATTTTTAATGACCCACCTGCGGCAAACATATATACAGGGTGCGTCAAAAAGGTATATACAGTGTGCTTCAAAATAAATATATA
>JAHWXV010353876.1:0-12780 GCA_024586415.1 Phrixothrix hirtus
ATTGATTTTTTCCAGTTAATTTCGTTTTCATTTTATATCCTGCTATTTTATGCTTTATTAAAAAATTTTCTTTAACAAAGATGAATACCAATTTTACTAGCAGTTCATTATACTCGTAGTAGTTTAAATATTACAACTTAATTATTGATAGTTGGAAATATCACAAATCAGGTATATATGTTTTTGTATTGGAATAGCGACCTATGAAAGTGTAAATTGGGTTACTTAATTGGGACATCCAGTGTCGTCATTACTCAGTAATAGACCTGTGTATATATATATATTTGGTACTGAACTAGATGTATTAAATTTTAAAATTCAAATCTTGCCATCAACTTTCCCAGTCTTAACACTTCTATTATTGCCGTTTTGCCTAGAGCAGCAAATAGTACTATTATGGAAACTCCACGTTTCATTTAAGAAGTCGGATTGAAAGGAGAGTCTTGTATATACGATCTGAGATCTCGTTGCAAGACAATATCAGCGAGTTGCTTTAAACTTTGAAATGGATCATCCTTTCCACATTCAAATCCTATTTCCTTTAGAATGGAATGCAGAAACCTTTTAAGACCTGCAACAGGTTACCTATCGTACATTTTTTTATTTAATGTTAACAGCATAATATGTTTTTCTACAAGTACTAAATTAACTAAATAAATGTAAAATAAAGTTAGACTTACTGCATCTGATAATTGTTGCTTGATTGCTAAGTATTTTTACAATTTACCAATAGATGGCCCACAAAATCTACTTGACCTTAATGATTCATTGTTAGAAAACATATTGTGTAAAAGATTTTGTATTTAAAGTTAAAATCGAGTTACACTTTTATTAATCATCAACGAAAATCGTATAAATCGTTTTTAACAAATCCCATCTTCTGATGCATTCTTATTGAGATGTTATAAGTGTATACATTATGTATGTCATTTCAGTCACAGTTTTTACTTTTAGTCACTCACTTTTCCATTTCATTAAAACTTTTTACGGATAACTTAAGCAAAATCTATAGCATTTAGATTTTTCTATAAAACAAAGATACCCGTATAACAGTTAATCTAAAGCAATTTAAACTAACTTTAAAAATATTTCATTGTACAATGCGTTTTGCAAAGAGCAAAAAGTTATTGATGTTGCATGAAACAAAAACGAAGTTAATAAAGCATAAATTTGCAAGTTAAACTAGCAGAAGTGCTAGGGTCTAGCAGAACTGTTTCCAACTAATTATGAGATCAATTAATCTGTGAAGGTACCCCTAGCTATTATTACTTGGACCATTTTACTTAAGCAGTGGCAATTAAGTTTCAATACTTCGCGTTCAAACACAAATTAACTCTCTCATTAGCAAATTCAGTAGCAGATCTTAGAATATTGATCAGATGAATAAACTAAACATTTGGCGCTATCAGTTTATGCTTTACATTACTAAGGAGAGTTTTGTAATCAATTCCTAGATGCCTTAAAGTTAAAACGAAAATTGCATTACAGGCTTTAATGCTGTTGTGTATTGCTTTACTTTTATCACTCGCTTTATACCTAAAGTAGGTTTACTGCCAAATTTTACGATTCTAAGAATGAATTTTATGTAGCCAGATAGAAAAACGAAGAATATTGATTAGTTTTAGAATAAAACTTTACGAACACAGGATATAGGTACAATTAATAATAGACGTAAAATGGAAATATGTACTTCTTTACATCTAGGTATATACAAAAAATATCCAAACAATGAAGATGTAAAAATTTAAAATGAATTAAAGCGTTGGTTACTAATTACGTTTTAATGAATGATAGTGGATTCGTAGGGTATATTATCACAAAATGTTTAATAAGATTCTCAGTAATACAAAAATTTATTGTTGAAATTTTGGACAGTTAATTAATTTCCAAAGGAATGCATAGAACCAGAATGGTGATCTTTAATCAAGTAAATCGATATATTACTGCTACCGTTTCTCGCAGATTACAGCTGTAATTCTCTTTAAATGGGCATCAGCATACGCCTTAGCTCTAGGGTAATCTGTTTTTGTCTATCTAGTTAAATGAGATTCACAAAGTTCATTTAATTTCATGGCATTATGAAAAATGAAGAAGAATGTACAATAATGCAATTGTTGTAACTGCATGGTCTAAATTATCACATTAATCTTATCAATTTAATACTCACTTGAAAAGTAGTTGTATATTCTATGCATTTTAACAAGCGTTTTAACCCAAACTAACCGAATAAAACTATAAAGTAATTTAAAATTACAGTTGGATTACAGTTATTATATAATATGAAAAGCTTCTTCTGAAAAGTACTGTATAGTTCTGTTATGAAAAATTCAAAAGTCCTTATAAAGTTTTATATATATGCAATTCAAAAGTTTTAAAAACTTCTTCTAGTTAGAATACGTCAAGTTTAAGTAAAATATATGTAACAAACAGTGCATGCAGTTAAACCTGTATAATTTGGTTTCATTCTACCTCATTCCTAAGTCAATTTATAGTTTTTATGTTTTATTTAAATTAGTCTTTGCCATTTATTATTCCAGGTAGAAAAAATGTTTTACACAGTTAAATTCGTTAAACACAGTTTAAAGTTAGCAAGAAACTTCCATTGGCATATCTTTTAAATTTATTCTTTTACTAACCAGAACTTCCTAAATTAATGTATTAATAATTATATAAGAACCATTTAACAAAAAAATGTATTTCTTAGGAGCGATGAAAATACGTAAAATGCGACAGAATGAACAATGAATTACATCAAAAGTTTAAGCTAGCTTGCTGAAAATAAATAAATGTTGATGTATAAACACGCATTAACATAATCTATCATATAAATTGAAAAATTTAATATATCACCTTTTTATTCAAATTTTTGATTATTATATGTAAATTCTGACAATAATTATTTTTCAGACTTCACCCAATTCTAATTGAATTTGATTTTAAATTTTAGTATCGGAAATTATTTTGACAAATAACTTCAGTCACTGCCGACTGAACTCTAATTGAATTTTTTACTGCACCAAATTGATATTTCTATATTTTCTTCTCGAAGGTTAAAACACACCTGCCAATAAAATTCTAGTTTACTGTAGAAACACAGTACATCCAGGAGACGTGTCCCCTCTGCGATAAATGCGCTATACGGTGTAATCTAACTTTTAAATGTGTGAAATTGATGAAGTTAAACATGAAACTATATGTTGTAAACAGGGGATAATAACATGCAATCATTTAAATTTCAGTTCCCAATCGGTTATGAAATTTTTAAGTAGAGTGTAGCTAAGACACACTCGCGCCAACTAAAGCCAATACATAACCTGCGAATTATTTATAATAACATCAACAAATTTGGAAGAAAGTATTTTATTATTAAATTAAAATGTATTTAAAATATTTACAATAAATGTACGATATGATGACTATTGCATTCAACGCATTTGTGAACCCTTCGTTTTGCAACAACAAATTACAAAACGAATTAATAGCAAGAGGTGACAAATTGAAACTGTCAATTTGACAGATAATTATTATTGAGAATGGATTAAGCTAAGACATGAATTTCTTTATAGCCCACTAGGAACTGAAATTTAAATTCTTGCACGCTATAAGAGAAATATAACAACAAAATAACGAAAGGAAATGATAGAGAACATATGCGGAGGTAACTGTAAGAATAGTTACTGGTGATAAGTGGTACGTCCAAGAAATTGTTTCATTTTATACAAGCGATCGAAGTAGCTATAAACCAATTATAAATTTCTATAATAAATACATGAAGCTGTAAATGCAGCTACTAAACTGTCTTAAAACAACTATAAACAACTTATAAATCTAAAATGTTATAAGAAAGAACTTTGTAGCTGTTTTAAAGACAGTAATAAAATCTTTTTTAAAACCTTTTACAATCATACGCCTATTTTGGTAGTCAATTGAATAAAAAATGTTATTAGATCACTTTTGTATCATAAATGCTTTAAAATAGTTCTTATTAGAACTTAATCGTTTTATCAAGGAAAATATTAAATATTTTGTAGTAGTTAGTATTATTGGCTGTTTAGATTAGTAGTATTTATTTGCCATATGAATTATGCCAATACAAAACAATTCCCTGATTCAAAAATTATAAACCATAAAAGTTCAAAGGGAGTGGCATTGACTTTAAGCGAATTTGCTAAAGCGCACGTAAAGGAGTATGAAATGGTATCTCTCCGGCTATTCTGGGTTCGAATGAAGATAGGAATCAGGAAAATAGTGGTTGTAGCGTGTTATGATCCGGTGAATGGTGATAACCAGGATCAATGTGAAACATTTTGGACAGAGTCAGAAGGGGTACTTAATGCATGTCACATGAATGATAGATTGATTTTCCTGGGTGGCCTGAATGGATGGCTGGGAGTGGGAGTGTAATTGGCCCTTACGGCGATCCCAGAATGAATGAGAATGGGGAAGCAGCAGTTAGGCTATCCATAACATAACATAAGGATATCCATTTGTATACGTGGCAAAGAGGAGAGTCTAGAAGCATGATTGATTTAATTGTGTAGATGAGAGGTTACGTGATTGGTAAAGGACACGCGAGTGATGAGAGGGTTTGAATGTGGGACGGATCATTTTCTCGAAATGTCAAGAACGGCGCTTGGTAGAAAGTGGGTCTATAAATCAGAAGGCAGTTGTAAGAAAAACTAGAGTGAGGGTTGAAACATTGCAGGAGGAAAATGTGAGAGAGGAATACGTACAAAACCTAGAGAAGAGAATGTTGTCAGAAGAATCTGAATGGAAGTATGTAATTGGAAAAGGTGGCATCGAATATGCATTGGAAGAGGTTGAAAGGCCTCGTGATAGAGTGTGCAACTAAAGTATGTGGAGTGAGTATGATTGAAAAGTCAAAAAAAGAATGCATGGTGGAATGATGCCGTAAAAGATACAGTAAAGGGGAAAAAAGAAATATATAAGAGAATGATTGAAACCAAAGATGAGAAGACAGAATAGATCTACTGAAAGCGTATCGAATTAAAAGGATGCATGCAAAGGAAGCTGTGAAGAAGAGTAAAGAGCATCTGAGGGTGAAGGATGGAGTAATAATGCAGAATGATTTTGACGGTAATAAAAGGTTATTTTGGAAGTGGGTAAGGAATGCAAAACAAGGTGTAAGGAACCCAGTAAACTGAATACGGAATAGCGAGAATGAAATGGAGTGGGATGAATGTAAAGTGATATTGCGTTGGAAAGAATATTTTAAAGGGCTGTATGGCAACAGTGGTGCTGAGATAAGTGTGAATTTGTGAAATGCTGGAATAAATAAACCCAAAGAGAGCGATAAGGGTATAGGCGTGGAAAAAATACGAAATGCAATAAAAAGGCTTAAAAATGGAAAGGCAGCTGGAGCAGATGAAGTTACAAACGAAATGTTAAAGTACGGCGGTATGCTACTAGGTGAATGGTTATGCAAACTCTCTTTAATGCTTGTGTTCAATTATCAAGAGTGCCAGAGGACTGGAAGAGTGCTATGATCGTGCCTCTGTACAAAGGGAAAGGTGGTAGATATGAATGCAAGAAATATAGAGCTATAAGTTTATTAAGCGTAGCTAGGAAGGTGTTTGGTAGAATTATAATTGACTGCATAAATACTGTAAGGAAGATATGGAATGTACAGGGTGGATTCATGCCTGGAAGAGGGTGCGTGGATCAAATGTTTAGTCTGTAGCAAATGGCCGAAAAGTGTTTGCATGTTAATAAGAAAATGTACTGTAAATTTGTAGATTTAGAGAAAGCGTATTATAGTGTGAATAGATGCAAGTTGTGGGCAACGCTGACTGAGTATATTATAAAGGGAGAAGTACTGAATGCGATAAATGCAATGTATGACGTAAGCAGAGCGTGCGTGAGAGTGAACGGTACGGTTAGTGAGTCCTTTGAGATTGAGCAAGGTGTAAGACAAGGATGTGTGATGTCTCCTTGGTTGTTTAATATATTTATGGATAAATGCGTGAGAAGTGCATGTGAGGACTTGAGTACTATAAATATAGGCAGCGAAGATGTAAAAGTGTTGATTTATGCAGATAATGCAGTACTATTATGTTGAATAAATTTGTAGAAGTGAGTGAAAAAATGGATCTGAAGATCAACAGTATCAAAATAAACGTAATCGGTTTCAATAGGAAAGGTGAAAAGGAAATATGTCAGCTCAAGTTGAGTACCGAGATGATTGAACAGGTGGTTAAGTTTGCTTACATTGACAGATTGTTTGCGAATGATGGACGAATAGATAGTGAAATTGGAAACAGAGTCAATGCAAGTAGGAGAATAATTGGCAGTGCGTGGTCAGTAACCAAGAGTGAACAGTTAAGTATGGAAGCAAGGAAGGCTGTGTAAAATAGTGTATTTGTTCCCACTGTTTTATATGGCAGTGAGACTTGGGTATATCAAAAGAAGCATATGGGTAAAATAAACGCCGTAAATATGAGGTGCCTAGGAGCTGCATGTGGTAAAACGAGACGTGCCAGAGCAAGGAATGAATGGATGATGGATACGTACCGGGTGAAGGAAACACTGCCTGAACCGTACGAAAGAAGTGCGTTAAGATTGTTTGGACATGTGGAACGGATGAGTAATAAACGCTTAATAAAGAGAATATATGAGACAGGTATGAATGGAAAACTAGGTAGGGGTAGACCGAGAAAGAGATGTTTGAATATGATTGAAGAAATTGTAAAAGGAAAGATAATAAAGATCCCAAGGGATAGGAGAGCTTGCCAAAAACGTTCCATGAATTTAATGGAAGTTAAAGAAGTGTGTAAGGACAGAAAGGAATAGAGAAAATTAGTAAATGGGTGACAGTAGAGATAGTAGGATTGGTGGGTAATAGTGGGATGTTATGGATACTGTAGAGTGCTGGGAGTTGCGGTGAAGAGCAGTAGTAAAGAGAGGGGTTGATGTGTGAGTGCATTCAGTGGTTATGAAGGTGGAGGTTTGTTATTGAGTTTTGCCTACACCGCTAAGGGAATGGCATGATTGGTAGTAGTAGTAGTAAGTTTACTAATGAAAGTGAATTAGATGGGCCCAAAGAAGGCGTGCCCCTTTAAAAATATATAACTTATGATTTTGAGAATAAATTACCTTGAAATATTTTTTTCTTCATTTAGTTAGTTTTTGCACCAAAATAACTAATCAAGCTTTTCTAAATATTAAACAGACTAAAAAGCCAAATATTTTTCTAAAAACCAACTAAGTAAAAAAAAATCTGGAATAGTTATTTTTATCTATAAGATGGCTTCCATTCGTTTATAATATAAACATGGCGAAAGGAAAATAAAACTGTTTGCACATTTTAAATATTCAACAAGTTACTAAAGATTTTATTAAATTACCAAATTTCTTTTTGAATAATATTTATAAATATATTTTGCTTTAAAGAGGTTTCAAGGATTCATTCGGGTAATAAATATGACTCTGATAAAACGTATTAAAGCCTGAAATCTTTAAACCAGCACCCTCTGATACCAATTGTCATATGACATTTTATGAATATATTTCCTAATCTAAAATCTGTAATATGGGATGTTCTAAAACAAAATTAAATTGTATCATTTCTTATACATTATATTGTAAACCTAAGTATTTATTACTTATGAATTTATAGCAGTTGTGTGATGCTGTAATATCTTTGTTACAACGACCTTGTCATCGTTTTAGAAGTAATTTAAAATAGTCTATCGAATGAAACGGGAAAATTTTTTCATCAGTTCTTCCCATTATTGCTGCATAATATTTTATCTTTCATTGGAAGTGCAGTGATTTTTTAATCTTTAAATAACTACTTAAAAGAAAATTAATAATAACACGTTTGACTTTCTAACAAGAAGTTCATTAAAATGTAGTTTTATTAAACCTCTAAGATGCACCCTATATTTTTGTCTTTTTAAATACAGTTCTATTGTGTATAATATTAAAACCTTGTAGATAGTTTTAAGGTATTACGTCTTCAACAATTTCTTAAAGCTACGTGCCTTATCACTAAGCTAACTAAAAACTTTTAAACTTTAAACTCCTTTATAAATTGCAAAGGTCTTAAATAAGCAATATATTTTTCATCTTAAGGTTTTTATAAAGCTATTTTTAATAAGTTGCTAATAGACTTTGTTATTTAGCTGTTACAACGTGGTTAAAACTTATTAACTAAGCCTAATAACGTTATAATGTCAAGCTTTAATTGCAGCCATAATTAAACTTTTATAAAACCAATAAAAGTGCTAAAGATCCAAATGGAATTTAAAATATTACTTGAACTTTTATAACGTAATTACAGTCTAAATTTCGTATAGTTGCTCTCGAAGACGTTTAACTAGGTTTAATGATGTTGAAAAACACACTGTGCTTCAATTATATTGTAAAGTAAAACAGAACTTATATTTATAAGAACTAATTGAAATTCAACCTGTTTATCAGTAAACGCGAAACAAAGCCGAAGTCATTGACCATGAAACACTTTGTACTTAATTAAGTACTAAAATAGGAGGCTGGTATATCATCTTAAACTATTACATTATTAGAGTTTACAGCACTATTAAATTCGATTTTAAATCTTTATTGCATATTTTGTGACTAAAAAACGCACCTTCTAGCATAAAAAAGTAAAATCGGATATCCCCTATCAAAGTGATATTTGGCACGTTAGAAATCGCTCCAGATTCGGCAAAATTTTAGTAGGGGTGGTGAAATGACTATAGCAGCTCTAGTTAACAAGACTAGCCTTAGCCACAAAACAAACAATGTATGACTTCTATTATTTACATTCTATAGAGAAGAGCATCTGTGCGCAATTTTTCTCGGTATGCTTATTTAATTAATTGATGTATTTTAATTGAAGTAAGCGTGGAACTTAAGTTACTGGAACATCCAATTATTTTTATGGTTATTTAAAGGATAATCTAGGAAGAAGTTAGCCTATCCTTCAATAAAAGCCATATGGACATTAAGGTTTACTTTTTATAATACGGTTATCCATTAAACTATTATTATTATGAATTGTAACCTTATGTTAGGTTCTGTAAAATTTTATTTCTGGTGCGATAGGCTGTACAACACAACTATGATGTTCAGTTGAAGTTTAGGTTAAAAAATCGTTGGAATATTAAATACCATTATTTTCTTAACTAGTGCTGGTAAATTCATCAGTGATTGAATTTATTACACTTAAAAAAATCTGGAATTTTTTATTCGATAATTTATAAGTTACTTTAAAAAGTTAAATTTCTTTCGTTATTCAAATGTTACCTTTCGCCGCCCTAATCGCCCGACAGCGTTGAGTTCCGTAGCTAAAGCTAGCTTTCTTATTCATGTTATGGCTTTTCTATAGGATGTATCACAATTTTTCAGTATGTCAAAATTTCATTAAATTAGGGTTAAACATCAAAATGTAAGTATTTTCTTGTATTTCATTAGATCAAGAACTTAACATGCTCATAGGGACCGGGAATAAACAACCTAAAATATAATATTCAGATATTATTAATTTTTAATATTTGCAGGTAGAAGTTTTAAAAAAGGATTCCGCAGGGATCAGAAGAATAGTATAAATTTATAAACAATAGTTTTATCTAGTTTTTAATTAATTACGGAAACTTAATATTGAAAACACGTAAATTAGCGTTTCTTCAATACAACACTTCCGTAATTAATTAAAAACGTGGATTATTTATGGATGAATACTAGTTCATTGGTCTCTACAGAATCTTTTTTAATACTTTTAACTGCAACCTTAACAGCTAATAATGCTTAAGTATAGCATTGTAAGTTTCATAATCCCAGTCCCTGGATACAATGTACCATAAAAGTTAGGTTGAAATTTCAATTCGTTTAATGGATGTTTCAAGTCTGAAACCATCTTTCTTTCTTTTTGAGTTGGAATAGGTAACTAAAGTCCAATAATTTACATTTTCTGTATCTATTTATCGTTAAATAAATCAGCTTTTATATGTTGGAAGGAAAAATTAAAGAAACAAAAATCTTGGGTGTTACAAATAAAATTATTAATAATACTTCTTATCTACGACCTTCCATTGAGGCCATATTAGATCTGGCCTAAGGTAAATTTATTAAGATAAATAAAATTATAAAGTACTACACGTGCTCGACCTACGCTGATTGTCATAAACTACAAGTGTAGCTTTGAGACCGTCATTATTTTGAATTGCAAATTTGATGTGCAGTAGCGCTATTTATGTTATTAATACGCTTATTTGTTGATGTCCAGCATAAAGTTGAATTGAAAACAAAGGATGCTAAAAAATTTCCCAGCAAGTTATACACAGTGACATGGAAATCGCAACACTAAGAAGGCATAGGAATTTTTTAACCAAACTTGGCACTAACCGCTAAAAGGTAACAATTGATTAAAATTTTAAAGAAAAAGAACAAAGTTTAAACATACTTCTTATTAATAATAGGTTGATGCACCTATTGGTTACACTCTCCCTCACTCTTCGTGGGATCAAATTTACCAGATGATCGAATTCCTCTTGAGGTATTGTGTCCCCAGCAATCTGTATTTCGTGGTGTAGAACTTGCGGCGTCTACGGAAGATGCAGCAAGTCTTCTCCCCATAATGTGCCAAACATGTTTGATGGGTGAAATAACGGGAGATCGCGGTGGCCATGGCAAGAGATTGACAATATCCTCTGTAAAGCCGTCCATAGAACGTCTTGCAATATGGGGACGGGCATTATCCTGCTGGAGAGTGGGTTTTCCAACTGCTGAATAAATGGAAGAATATGGGGTTCTACCACCTCATTCACATATCACTGGGCGGTCATATTGCCTCGAATGAATACCAAACGAGACCTACCCCTTAAGTTATAGCACTCTATACTATAATCTCTACAGTGTGGTGCACATGTCTCGCACCACCTTCGCACAAGCCAACTATATTACCTCTGTCAAATTCGGTTAGTTTACGGTAATTTTCACGTTGAAGCATTCGAGGCATGATCATACCCCCAAAACACACGATCATAAGCGAAAACACTAAAGAATTGAAGACGATTTCGCCAAACATGCACCAGATAACATTGTTAGAAAAATCTGAAAGAACTGTCAGATAAGTCATTATCACTTGATCCATAATAATGAAATTTTAATCAATTTTTACCTTTAAGTAGCTAAAAGTTTCTACCAAGTTTGGTCAAAAATTCCTTCTCCTTCTTGGTGTTGCGATTTTCATGTCACTGAGCATGTATTTATTTGATGTCACGTCTGTTTTAATGTGGTGAACTAGCGAATGTTTCCGTAAAAAAACTAATTCATGTTAAATATATTAGTTGATAACATCTTCAGGGTTATAATTAAGATCAATGCGTTATTTCTAGTATGTTTTTTAATATTCTTAGGTTTAATTAACGTTTTTTAGAATGCCTAACATCGTTTGGTAACAGTTTTTATTGTTTAATTAATTCAAATTGATTCACACTTTAAAAGTAACACATCTTTTAATTGTATTTGCCCATATTTTATTATTTGACTGTTTTCTAAAAAACTTTTGTGTCATCGAAGAATCCAGCCACACGTTACAACGTAAGATTCGATGAAATATCAGATTCGATCTCGATGTCGTAGTGATAGATGCATAAGCCAGATCGTACGATGTCGGGGAAGGGTCTAGGTCAGCACAACGTAGTCCACCTGAGTCTAAAGGAAGTGGTTCGGCGCCAGTCGTTCGTGAAAACTCAGAATCAACACAAGCCACGACAAGCTGTGTGACATATTTACTCACCCTAAATCTTACTAAGCTCCAAGGCTTGTCTAGAAACAAGAAGTCCTATCTAGCTGAAAAAGGGAAGCTACTGTTGGTCGTTGAAAATAAGTGAGCAAAATAACAAACAACAGCATTTATTCTACCAATATGTGGCAAAAACAACAATTCCATTGCATAACAACAGTTTTAACAAAATGTAGTAAAATAAAATTATTTTATATTCCCATACGAAGAAAATGGTTAATAGCGGTGCCTTTTCGCTGGATTAAGGCACTTGGAATTTTATCAATCATTAATATTTTAGTTTCATGATTTACCGCTTGGAGCAGTTGTATCGACTAAGGATTAACAAAAAAGATAACAACATATAAGTAAATTTATTTACACTTCTAAGCCATACGATTTGGCAACTATTCCGTGCATTACCATTTGGTTATGTGATTTGAAAGCGCTAAGAACCAATTCACTTATTTATGCTCTTGCAGTGTTTGTGCGTTATAAAAATATAAAAAATGTCCGAAAGGAGCAGAAAAATTGTTTCTCTGTGTCTACATAAAGGTCAGAAAATAGTTATATCCATTATTTATTTCATTTTTGCAAATTGAGGTAAAAGTTGTAAATACTGTTCATATCTTCTTAGTATTCTTGTTTCAATAACTGAAATTGGTTAAATAAAAAACATCAGTTTTTTACATATTTAGTTATGAAACATTCGGTATTACGTGACGAGCGCAGCATTTCTTAAATCAAATACGTGTATTTTCCAAATTACACGGGTCGGCTGGAACGACTTTGCTCGGCGTATCTTATTCAAAATGTTATTTTTCTCCATTTTCCTTTTCATCTTTTTTGAATAGAAGAAGCCCTTAGTTACAATTTGTTCTTACAAATCATGTCATATTTATGATATGTAAATACACTATATATTTGGTTCAATTTATTTATAACTAGGGGGCGGAATATATGCAAAGTGCATATATATGCATTTTTTGCATATTTTGTAAATTTTATAATGAAATGCATATTTTTCACAA
>JAHWXV010354286.1:0-18190 GCA_024586415.1 Phrixothrix hirtus
AAAAACCAGCGAGAGCTGACAATTGATGTTACTTAATTTAGATAATTTACACAAAAAACCAGCGAGAGCTGACAACTCATAAAAAATTATAAAAAATATCAGGCAGCTAATTTTTTTTATATTTTGTGTAGGAAGACTTATTCTTTCGGAATAAAATGAAATTGTGGTTATAAATGTTATAAATGTTGGTTCAGCATAATTTTGTCTTAAAGGCATGCACGCGGATACGCAATTTCCCGAAAATGAGTTTTAATTTTATGCCCATAAAAAGTTATAAAAAATATCAGGCAGTTAATTTTTATATATTTTGTGTATAAAGGCCTATTCTTTGTGAAAATAAAGAAATTTTAATAATAAAATTTGCTTCCTTTTACCTGTTTATGTGGAAGTTAATGTTTACCTTTTAAATTTTTTTTGTTAATAATGCTGATTGATTAATTATATCGTATCATAGCAATTGTTATATTGTTTGTAGAAATCATTTAAAAAAGATAATAGTATAATGGTTTTCATTTTGCTAGTAATACCGAAAAAACTTTCGAAAATATTTTATAGATGAAATCTATGGCTAACTCACGTCGGTGAATTTCAGATACTCCTCGGTTTAACTGAAGGAATTTTTCGCCCAAATATTGAAGAATATTCCAATTATTCTTTTACCGCATAACAAAGTGTTCACACCAAAGTTAATTTATTTGTTCAAAAACAGCGTATCTATGTGAAATTCTAAGAAAGCGCTTGAAAAGTCAGAAGTGGTAATAGAATTTTGACTATCCTGCTTTCTGTAAACCCTTCAGCTAACAGCACACCACCAACGTCGAAAGAAACAGTAAGCATTGCTTTAACCTTTGAGGAGTGCCTGGTCGTCCACAAAGAATTTACGACATACATAACGTAGCAAACTAGCTAGGATAGTGACGTGGGGCATGAGTAGAATCATAGATAACGTTGAAATGCCCTGTAGAATAGAACAAAGTCGAGAATACTGTGGACGCCGGGCGCAACAATAACTAACTTACTTCTACACTATCGCCACAAGAATCATCGTTCCTTGATCCCGTTTTATAGTTTATCATATTTGGTCGCCGAATAAATTAGAATGCATACGAACTCCGTTGGGTAGGTCTGTAACAGAATGTAAATGGTAATACCGTAGCAGTGATATTATTTAATTTAGCAATTGCTCGTTTTAGGATAAAATTATTACAACATTGTTAATTCTATAACAGACTATAATCTCAAACATAATTAAACTGATTCAATAGCATTATTAAAGGTAAAATGTTAATCTACGAAGTCTAATAAAAATTGAAAGTAAATACCAGTGGCGCTCTATCGCTGAAATTCAAGTAAAATTGTAAATTCTAGTAATATTATAAAAGTGTCTACAATGTTTAGTGTGTCGAAGCACTGCATGAATATTTATTTATTATTGCGCAATTTAAAGACAATGAAAATGAATGCAAACGTACTGGTAGTATAGCTAAAATAAAGCAGAGCCCTTTTTAAGCAATCTTGATTATTTAATTAAACCAGAATCTTAAGAACAGAATTCTTTTCAGTAAATGCAGTTCCATGTAAAATAAATTTATACAGAAACGAAATGGGTTTTAATTTAATAAATGTATATCAAAATGTCATCTAAATCAAGGAGCTGACGGAATATTCCTTTCAAAAATAATAATTCTTAGAAAACCCAGACTAAATTTGAAAGTGTTAACTGTATATTTGTAGGCAACACAAACAAAAGAAGTTACTAACCGTGACAAGACATTCTTGTTATGCATTTTCAGATTTTAAAAGCAATTAATACGAAGGCTTGATAACTTTTTAACTTTATGGAACCAACCAATTTTAAACAATTGTCATGGTCATAAGTTACGGCTGGATGATAAATTCTAGTGGTAGATATTCAAGGTAAGGAACGCCGTAAAAGGATATGTTGAGCTAAAATAATGCGGATAAATTTAATAAAACAGCAGGAAGTGCGGAATACGTTTTGTGATGGGCAATCGAAAATATTGTGCAGATAAGCTACTGAAAACTATCATTTTCGAAAAATATGGATCACAATTTACACATTCCAGTATTTGATTTAATTTTACAGCTTTTCCTGCAAACGTTCAATAATTATCGTATTACGTGAACAATATATACAGTATGCAATATTGGACAACTAATTCTTGTGAAACCCATTATGGTTCTGTGGCGGTCGATATAGAAACTCGAGGGACTCAATTAATTATCGTTTTGGGTACACAGGAAAGTTTATACGATAACTGTACTATCGATTAAAAGCATAGTGAAATTGACATAGTTAAATGTTATAATTATTTTACGGTTTGATTGGAAATTGTTTAGCATTTCCATTTCTTAAGTAATGAACGGGGAGCCATTGGAACGCTATAATATTCGATAAAATTAACTAAGACTTTAATTCATATTATATATTATACCTGTGCTAATGCTTGACCCAATTCAGGTAAAACTTTAAAAAATTGTACCTCTCAACATAGTTTGTCCTCTTTCAGCATTTACAGAATGTAAATTCCTCTCACTTAGACCATGAACCCTTGCACACCGTTTTTTATTCATATCTGTTGTGCCTGTTATGTAGAACACCCGGCATTCGACTTTCATTGTTTTTCAGTGTCTACCACCAAGAAAATTCTGACCGATCAAGTGCGTACTAATAAACATTCTAGATATCGCAGAGGATCAGTACAGAACGGCACCAGGCCGGTATGTCTATTCAAACGAAGACGCATACGGTAGCGAGACTGAACACTGTTGCAAAAGTGTGGTAGAAGGTTTTAAGATAAAATCACAAATGTAGATATAAATGGTAGATAGATGGAAATAGGAATTCAGTACTTATAAACTTACCCGAGAAAACTGTTCGCGAATGCCCAGGGTAAATGAGAAAGTTGTACTCAAAACGAATTAAACAATAAAAGCGATGCTTAAATCAGGTCATAGTCAGAAATATAGTTAAGACTTTCTGTGAATGCCCTGTAAAAGAATGGGAAAATGCTAGAACTTGCTCTAATTAAATAAAAGTTAAAGGTCAACGTCAAATTGCAATGTTTTCTAGTTTACTCGGAAATCCCAAAATAATGGGAAGTTAATCTGGCAAACATTATTAACGTAGGCCTGGCACTTGGGCATTACCCTACATACTGGGAAGCGCCACGTGTAATTGCAACTCCCATGCAGCAGGCACCTAATCGGTCTTCAGAGCTGCCTGACGAGAGAAGATACTAAATAAAGAGCTTCAGGAATATCTAGAGGTTAAACACGCTGTCCCGTCCAACCAGCTTGGTTTCTGGGCTATTCTCAGTAGTACAGCATGCTGCGAACTTGGAAGTCATTGTGAGTACAGCCAAGACAACATATCACAGCATCCTGACCATCTTGTTGAACGTAAAAGGGGCTTATAGCCAAGTGTGCAGTGAAGTTTTGATATGCAAAATGGCTATCAATAATATTCCCTATCGACTGACGAGACTCGTAAGCTCATTCCTGTCCTAGGGGCTATTCAAATTCAAATTAAAGTGAGATGCCACCGCAGGCCTGCTCTATGGCTCACCGCTATCACCGACACTTTCCAACATCTTAATTAGCGAACAGAAAGTGAAACCAGTTTTCCATTACGCTTATAATACGGTCATCGTGATCGCCCGCTCCACTATTTCTGGGGCCGAGGCAGCGCCAAGAATAGCCATTAACGTTATCTTACAATATTGTAAAATTCAAGGAATTACCATTAACGATTCCAAAACAAATTTTACAAGGTTTTCCAGAAGTATGATAAGTAACAGTCCGATTAAAGTTAAAATAACCGCAAACACCTGGCATTCAGTTCGACAAAAATTTAACCTGGAAATTGCATATCTCAGGAAGATTCGCAAGAGAATTTCTAAGGAGACCATACTATTAGCACTAGAGAAGAGCTATGGACCAAAGGCAGCAGACAGCTAAATGCGTAACCGGCGAAACTCACAATAGGATGTTAAGTGCCATTACTCATACACTTTATTTTATCAGAAACGCAAATATTTGCAGAGATGCTCAAAGTCCGACCTAATTACAAGAGCAGCTTCCAGAAAGCACGAGTTGAAGGAACCCTAAAGCGCCATCACGGAGCATTAAGGAAAATCACCAGGACCTGAAAAGGTCAGGCTCCATGGATTCCAACAACTTGAGGAGTTATACTAGCTCCATAGAGTTAGCTAGTTCAATATCTTAGCGAAGAGGATGTAATATTTAATTAATTTTGTACATATATCAGAAAATTAGAACCTAAATATTTAAGGCATTTGCATCAATTCTAATTTCAGTAACCATCTACAGTGGCAGATATGGATAAAAATACGAAATAATAGTATATTACATACCGAGGCGGAAAGTATCTCTATTTCTCGAGAGATAAATGATACTTCCGCCGAGGTTTATTCTAACTCATTCAAAATACCCTTCAAAAGTTGAAATTATTCATAAATTACTGACAAGCGTTTGACACTAGCTGTCATTAATAACAAGTGTGGTTATAATACACGTAGTAAAGCTACAATAACAATTATTACCATGGATTTGCCGGGTAGACAGTAAGCACTTTCTAACCGGTTGGAAATTGCTTACTTTCGACCCATTTTCTAACCTCTAAAAAGTTAGAAAGCAGTACATATGATTGTGAATGTATTACCGGAATGTAAATATACTTCTATTTAAAGTAAGGTAAGTCACATGTTGAGCGAAATTCTACTTCATAATGAATGTCATGCGGAAAAATCGGTAATTATTGTTAATTAAGGGGTAATTATTCAATCATGCGATCGATGCTGACGAAGTCTGCAAGTTTCTTTTAGTACCAATTAGATCCAATACAAAATAAACTAACGCAAAAGCAAAGCAGTGACGACTTAATAAAGAATATGACACTATATGTTGTGATGAAGTAAAAACAAATTCAAATATAAAAATTTTATATTCAACAGAAGAATTATAGGTATACCATTTTTATACATCAGGGACAAGTGTGGAGGTTATGAATTAAGCATGCGATTGAATTGGCGAACTAATTAACAGTTTAAATATATAAATTTATAAAAAGGTTTTAATTAACTTAACCTAATCTGGCATCATTTGAATGACACAAGAAATTTTGTGCTGGTTTGCAATTGTCGTCCCCAAAGTACTGCAGTGCTATCTCTGGAATACTTCACAAACAGTATGCCTCGGGTAGCGTCGAATCGAAAAGTGGATCCGGAACCTTTAGTTGTATAAAAGCAAATTTATATACACAGGGACTATGTTTACAAAGCTTCAGAACTCTTCTAGTTATTTACATCAAGTTTATAATATACGTTCACTTGTGGACCATGCTGTATATGTAAGCATATAATTACGATTGATTTTTCAAAAGACTTTAAAGGTCCTCGTAGATGTGGATTTTTGTATTCTTAAATCACAAGCTTGTACGATTCACGATGTACACCACTAATTTATTTATAAATGATTCCGTTGTTTAATTAATGATTTATATATTTGGGAAGATAGTGTATTTATTTCATGTGAAATTGTATTTTTACACTTTATTACACGTGTATACCTATTTCAGACAAATTTTTATGGTTGCTTTAATTTAACTTTGCTAGGAACTGTATGCAGTTTATCACTTGTGACACTCATAGTGTGGTTATTTATTTATTCCTAGTATAATTTGCAATAATGAGACTTGAGAAAATTAACAAGTATTTATTAAAATCAATAAAAGCATTGAACGATAGTAAAACATATTTTAAATTTATTTTTCAATTTACAGAATTCTTCATTCACTATTATTTAGTGTTATTTGCCTAAGTCACCGCAAAGTAGGTGTCGTTACTATTCAAATATACGGGCTTTCGACCTGTAGATGTCGTTTTATGTTACGTCGGTAATGCATTCGATCAATATTATCGGTCTGATATCCAGTTTCGCATTATGGAAGAAGCGCGCTAATTCTTTTATGTTTATGAACCTTTAAATAATTTAAGGTACACGGGTATCATTAATTACCCACATACATTTATAATCAAACTTATATGTAAAACAAAATTTCTATCTATTAAAATAACGTTCGAGAATTAATACAGTTCTTAGAATTGCGCAACCAAATTAATCATTAAAAGCAACAATTCTTGTAACCAGTTAAAATTATGAAACGTAATGTATTCTACACTTTTCAATTATTAAAGAACCTAGACAACCAGAAATTCTGTATAGAATGCAAATTTTCTTTATCACTTAAAGTCAAAATGCATCCTCTTAGATCAGAATTTGACTACAGTAACTTGTATTTGATCAACGAGCTATTTCGGTTATAAAAGGCCAACTGCAAGTATTTTTTAATTCTTGTACGAGTACTTCCTCGTACGAATCTTAAAAGTACTCTGCAAAATCATAGCTATTAGGTTCGTTACTTATACACATTTGTAATTTAATTTGAGCACAACCGAAAATGACACCTAATAACGTTTTTTATCAAAAGACCTAATTAAATAAACACTTTAAATTGAATAATTATATCAGCTTAATTACGAAACACATGTATAATTCATGCAGGTTTGACTAATATATAAAAACATATAGTTATAGGTCGCCGGACAAGTTAAATTGAAGATATAATTATACAGTTTATTACAATATGGAACTAGATATAATTTAATATTTTGCTAATTAGTTATAATAATCTAACTGTAGTGGTTTAGAGTAATAAAAATTTCCGTATTCGTGACGTATAAAAGTATGTACAGATAGATAAGTATTATCGCTTTCCGACACTGTTTAGTTTTGTAACGAAGTGTCAAGTTCGAGGGCCTTTAACCCAAATAAACTAATGTTTACAAGATAATACAACTGATTACCTTTTTTGGCTTTCTTAGCGTAGTTAGAAGACTAAGATAAAAATGTAATTAAAAATACATCTAGTTTGTACAAGAATAAGCGAGTTTGCGGACAAAAGCGGTGTAAGATACATATACGATATATGGAAATAAATCGAAGTAAAAATTCGAAGTATTCGTAATAAATCGAAATAGAACGGTGCGGTTCTAAATATGTTAATTAAATTATGGAATTAATGACGTTTTGAAACTGATTTGCAAAATTCCTTCAAAATAAACAAATTAATTATACAAAGCAGGAAGGTGATTTTGCTCTTTCATAACTCATTACAGAGTTACTGCTCATTTCATAAAAGGAACGCCAGGTAGGTCAAGTAGAAACTCACAAGCATCAATAGAGCGCACATAGGGAGCGATTGAAGTTAAAAAAGTGTAAGAATCGACTGATAGTCGATGACATCGCCTACGATATGGCATCTCTTTGATTACGGTATAATCAATAATGTCAAAGGAAACGGTGTCCGTTGCGGATGCTTAGACATTACTTGTAGGTTCACAAAAACGAACACCATAGTGGCTGGATAATTAAGGCACCACAATTGGCCGTCTAAATGGATGCGCCAGAAACGACATCCATGAATAGATCTATACATAGAGAAACAAAACGACACATTAGTATAATACATGTTAGAAAAAAGTTTAAGGGCCTACTCCTTCATAGTAAAAGGGTTTATAAATGAATACGACATTTGAGATATCGAATATGAAATGTAATTTTTGAGAAATTATTATTTCTCTATTTTTATGAATAGAGTAGTTTCATGGTGAAAAAGTGGTTGAGAAGACCGCGTGTTGAAAATTTGGAGAAATTATTTTTTCTGGATTTTTACGACCACACAGTACTTAAATGTTTGAAAGAGTGGCAGTGAGGACCGCAAGTTGAAGGTTTGGTGAAATAGTGATTTTCCAGATTTTGTTAACTGAGAGTAGATAAAAGAGTGATCGAGAAGGCTGCGTATTGAAAATTAGAAGAAATTATTATTTTCCAAATTTTTATGAAATGAGAAATTATTGTTTTTGAAATGGTGGTTGAGAAGAGCGCGTATTGAATATTTGGATATTTTATTATTGTCCTGATTTTTCAGAACAGAGAGTAGTTAAATGTTTGAAAGAGTGGTTGGGATTTTAGAGAAATTATTATTTCCGGAGTTTTATGTACGGAGGGTAAATAAATGTTTAAAATAGTGGTTGAGTATCTTTGTGTTGAAAATTTGGAGAAATTTTATTTTTTGGATTTTTGTGAACAGAGATGGATAACATCGCATGTCGAAATTTTGGAGGAACGATTATTTTCCGGATTTGTATGATTAGATAGTAATTTAATTTTTGAAAGAGTAGTTGTGCAGATCACGTTTTGAAATTATGGGAGAAATTATTATTTTCCTAATTTTATGAACCGAGATTAGTAAAACATTTGAAAAAGTGGTTGAGAAGAACGCTTGTTTAAAATTTGGAAAAATTTTGGTTTTCCGAAGTTTTATCACAAGATAATAGTTAAATGTTTGAAAGGACTGTTGAGAAGACCTTGTGTGAGAAATTAGTATTCTCCGAATTTTCTGTAGAGAAACTAGTAAAATGTTTGCGAGAGTGATCGAGAAGACTGCTTGTTGAAAATTTGGAGAATTCATCTTTTCTGGATTTTTACAACCAAACAGTAGTTAAATGTATGAAAAAGCTCTAGAGACGACCGTGTGTTGAAGATTTGGTGAAATTATGACCTTGCAGATTTTGTGAACTGAGAGTAGATAAATGTTTGATAGAATGGTTAAGAAGACGGCATATTGAAAAGTTCGAGAAATCGCAGTTTTCCGGATATTTATGAATAGATAGTAGTTTTAATGTTATAAGTAGTCCAGCAGACCGCGTGTTGGGATTTTGCAAAAATTATTATTTTCCGGATTTTTATGAAGAGAGTGGCTAAGAACACTGGGTGTTCAAAATTTGTAGAAATTATTACTAGGTCTCCACTTGCCACTTGCCACTTTGAGCTATGGAAAATAACGAAAAATCAAGAGTGTGCATTAAAATCGGTTAATTATAGACACCTTTGAAGATTTCGATTTCAATTTCTTGCTAGAATTATACCCACAGTAATAAAATATCATAATACACTACTCATAAGAACAAAACAGGCAATTTTATCACTGAATTGAAATAATACGAAACAAACAAGCGCGAGAAGATAGATAACATATTGTAATTCAATGCGCACCAGTGGCGTAACGGGCAAAATGTATAGAAATGTGAAAATAACGGAAGAAAGGTTAGTTAAATGCAAGTAAACTAAGTAACTACTTAAATGACTAAAACGCCGTGACTTGTTCTACAAAAACGTAAATATAATTGAACTAGCTGGGATTTTATCTTGCAGTCGTGAACCTACAAAAGGCTTAAAACATACACTTGGTGCATAGTATAATGTTGCTTTTAATAAAAAGAAGGTAAATGGAAGAAAATACAGACGTGACATATTACTATTACTAACAGATATACAGGCAAAGACAAATGAAAGGACGGGATATCGTACTTATTATATTATTGTTTATTAAATTACTACAAAAGAGTATCTACAGTGCAATAATTATATTTAATTGTAATTCTACAAGTTCTCAAAAAATTATGCCTTTATTCACTAACTTAACAAGTAAATCATTACTTGCTACAAAATTACATCATTTTGGTACGACAAGGAAATTATTGTGCACAAAGTGACAAATAAATACAGAATATTTCGAATTTCACAAAACCCATTAAGGAAATACAGGGTGGCGCACGAAAAAGTAGACCGTGTATAGACTAATAAAAGAGTCATAAAAGAAGAAGAAAAAAGCTAATGCTACGGTCTGAACTGACTTGTTTGTTAGAGAAGTTGTTGAATCTGACCTCCTTGTGCTTCAGCGCACAATTCTACGCTCCTTAATATGTTAAGATACACTTTTCCCAATATTGAAGCAGTAATATTGGAAATTTCATTACGAATATTGTCCTTCAAGTTTTCTAGTGTTACGTACACTTTTCCTTTCAGGTCGCCCCACAGATAAAAGTCACAAGTGGTTAGGTACGGCGATAGCACCCACAATCCTTTGCTTACAGTTCTGTCTTTGTAAACCTTTCATTAATGCGTGCAAGTGACTCGGGTGAAGTGTGACAGGTTGCTTCGTCCTGCTGAAAGAAAGCGTACCGCGTCAATTGTGCATAGAATTCTTCGAAGATTGCCATATACACATTAGTTTTCACTGTACTTTCAAAAACTATTGGAGTCACAATCCCAGTCCCAGACACAACACACCACACTCCGTGTTCTGGCCGTTTGCGTGTCCTGTTAGATGGAACCAGGCCTTGTTAGTCATGAAGAACATGAGCAGATCCAACAGTTCACCCGCAATTGTGTGAATTAACCATGTGCAGTAATCCACACATTTGACCTTATCCTCCTGCAGTTCTTGAACACATGAAATTTTGTAGGGCTTCAACTTTATGTCGCAAAACACGTTAACAAGACCTGCAAGTAACGTTTACCTGTTGTGACAATTTTCGTGTCGACGTCGTAGGACGCTTGATCATTCTTCTTTGAATATCGGCGACCACAGCAGGTGTACGAACAGATGGAGCTCGATTCTTTGGTGCGTTGGAAACTGACCCTGTAGCAGACCACTTTTTCTCCAATTTCTGTATACTGCTCTTTGCAGGCATGGGAGAGCCAGGAAACTTGTTTCTAATACTGTCCTACGTGCGCTTAATTGACTTTGTAGACACGTATGCCTCCACTACTGCGATTCTTTGTTGAAGCGAATACATCGTGAGGAGATCCGCATTCACAGCTTTATAACAACAGGTAATGTTAGGTCATTCTGAAAATAAAGAATATACACATTATAAACATACAACGATAAATCAACTGCAATTAGCACATTCTAAACATATAAGAAACAAAGCCGCCTTTTCGTGCGCCAGCCTGTATATGTCTATAAAATAAGCAGTACTATAAGCTGTTATACTGTAACTGTATGAGGGCTACTTTAAAATGTCATTGTTAGAATTTTTTTACATTCTTCTGTGGTTAAGTCAACATTTAAGAGAAACCCTCTTGAAAAAATGCACATTACTCTGTAACGTCCTGTTCTTCTTTGAATAATGTTTTGTAAACAAGACACTATTATGCATACACATTGTTATATTTCAAATTTTCTAATGTGTTGTAACAACCAGGCTCGTTTTTATATGCAGATGCGAGTTTTGACTGTGTATGCTTGCATATCAGTCGTCATTTGCGCCTTGACTACATCTTCGCACGAATGAATTCCCCGGCATTTATTTCGCAAAAGGTCTTAACATATCTTGAAAAATGTCCGTTACGTCTTTAAAGATTCAAATGCTCCCTTTCCAACAAACAACCAAATTTCCATAGGTGAAGGCGAAGCACTTCATCGTTACCATATGCTAGTTTTGTTGAAGTTAGGCGATATAGCCAAGTCCCACAATTTCTTAGCAAAAATTGCGTTATGCCTTATGTTGAGTGCGTTTGATTGGTTTACCTCAAAGCGTAGATCCAAGAATGTTAGAATAAACTAATCATGCTTTCAAATGCCGATTTTTGTCATTCTTAATATATGATATGGGAATATACACAAAACCGTCTCCAAAGTGACCTTCAATGGTTGAGTTTGATTAAATCTTACCAACTGAAACGGCAACTAAGTTTTACATGCACACATCGCGAACATACTAGGATTATTGTTTCAATAGCCTCCAGGCATCTTTTTAAAAAGCTCGACAGTTAAAGTTTCGATTTGGCACTGTCTACATATACAGATATACTCAGTCTCTACCTTGGTGAAACCTATCACGTATGCGAGATGTAGTTAGCAAACCGAATTCTTCACTTACAGAAAATTACGTTGATAGCCTTCAACTAATACTTACCGTATATAAATAATACTTTGTCCATCTGATATCATATTGCAGAGAGTGGATGTAGGGTACTTGCTCTTGTAAAACTTTAGTAACAAGGATACCCTAAATCATAGTTACCTAGGCTGGTAAAGGACGTTTAATGCTAAAGGGAGAATTTATGACCTCCCGCGCCTGACTCGCATTATAGAACGCTCTAACAATATACATGCAATATGTCGAAGAATAGCATTCTACATAGTAAAATGAATTATAACCATGTTATCAAGAAACAAATGTTGATTTATGTTGAAGATAAAGGTTTGTAATTCACAAAGTGTGTGACGATACGTAAAATTCTATAATGTAACTTCTATTACAAGAATTTAAATAATATAATTAATTTAAAATTGTACGAACGTAAATGTGACTTGACTATGAAATACAATTTAGAATGGTTGTCACAGGTTGAATTGACAATAACGCATGTGGCAGAAATCACAAGTGTTTAACCGCGACCGGCAAAGCTTCAGTGGAGCGAGGTGTGGTGCGTCGATACTTTCAAGGCTAAGCACTGTAAGTAAAAGTCTAAATCGGTAAAATGTGGGTGCCGATGTTCTCAAGACAAACTGTAAAAAGGCGGTGTTTGGTAAAATACCCTTTATATCACGATTTTAGTGACCTACCTTCAAGTGGAGACAGACACTCTAGCGGTACTGCAGATACTGGATTAAAATTGAAAGAGAAATGTCTAATGCTAAAGATGCTCACTTGTCTATGATCTAGCTGTATAAGAAAATCAATGAATGATACTTACTGAAGATTCTACTATTAGTTACGTTGCTTACAAAATTTAGAGCGTATGGTACATTGAATAAAATAACTACGGGCCGTTTTCAGAACTGACCACCCTGTATATTATTTAATTAATTAATTGAACTTTAGGTTTTCAAACCAGTGTTAAATTTACTCAGAAATAAATGCTTTATGACTTTAGTTTCGAAATATTATTGAATTGCTATGTAACTTTTGCACGCGCACTGTATATTTATTATTACACTTTAGGGTTTACGTTGATAAAATAATAACTACCATTGAGCACAAGAATACTTTTATGCATTGTTTGATTGTATAAAAATATACACATGTATACATATAAAATCAGTAAGTAATTGTGAAATTCAACAAGTCTTACATGACAAACACAGATAACATTGGCTAATGGAATCTAGACTCGAAACAATTGATCTACGAAATCTGGTTGGTTATTACAGCTGGGAATAGTTTAATAATGGTGATGTCATATTTGAGTTCTAGATTTCGCCACGACAATCAAAAGGTATTACATAAACACTCTATATTCAAAACTGCGTACCCAACTATCAAAGTGTTATATGAAGCAATTTAAGGTATTAAAGCATCATTACAAAATCCACAGCAAATCATCTGGCGTTGATTTATACGTACACAATTGACTTAATAATCAAAAATATCTATTATCAAGTCATAATCCATTTTCCCCAGTTTATTTCAAAATCAACCGCTAGCAACAATGTATTTTTTTATTACGTTACGTGAATTGCAAATTAAGTGATCTTGTAATTTTAATTAAGTTATTGTTTTAAAAATAGAATATTTCGGGTCCCTTTTCGTTTATACAGACAAGAGTGCGTGGAGAGCACTTACTATTTTGGTGACTATAACGTTGTGTAAACTCAAGAAGCACCCGCCCCTGTGTCCTAATTATGTGAAGACCCTCACGGGTGTAACTACGGAATGGTAACTGTGTAGCGCTTGCCAATTTGAATCCCAAATTAATTTTGGAAACCCCGACTTTGATACCAATGGCCAAGTGGATAAACTACTTCGACAACGACAGATTCAAAATCTAAAAATTAAAGACAGGGCACCACTGGAATTAAAATTCTCTCCGCGAACTGGATCGCTTAAAAACTGTTAACTAACTGTTTTCTACAGTTGAAGTTAAGATTGCATTCCTTTCGACTCCGCGCGATGGCGTCATTTAACTCTGAACGTTTAACAATTATATTGCTGTACAAATAATTTTTAAATAGAGTTCTCGGATAAACGTATGCGCTACTTATTTCAGATACTACATATATGCTTTTCGCATGGACATCTAACTGTACGGGCCACATTGATACGTGATCCGGCGGTCCTTTACCGGGTTATAGGCGACAACAATGACATCACCGTCTGTGTAAATACAAAGTAATCGACTTCTTTTTAATATAATGATTTTTAATATGTAACTTTAAAATAAATAATTTTATATATCATACGAGGTGGATGTAAGTAGTTTGTGATTTTAACCTATATATTTCTTAGGAATATAATTTATTTCTGAATTTAAAGGAATCCTACTTAAATTAAATTTATTTAATACGTAACGTATACAAATATGCCTCATTAATGCGTTAATATTAGTTAAATGTTCACAAAACGCAGCAAGGGCTGACATGGTATAAAATGTTAATGGTATAGTAATATAGTGGTTCCGTTATTAATTAATCGAAGATATTGCAATCGAACGCAAAAGTTCGCAAAATTTTTGGGACCCAAGGCACAAATTAATGCTCGCGTAAAATCACATATGGAAAACTTTACCTTCAATTGAACTAAATAAGTCTAACTAAATAAACGAGTAATAGCTGCGTCTAAAAATGTTTTATCGCTAATATTCATTAATAATTCAAGTTGTAGCACATATTACTTAAAAATATGTTGGGGAACAACAATTTTGTTAAACATCAAAAATAAACAAATGGAATTTCAAAACAGGAGTGCCACTTCGAACTTTTATCATTTATGAGCTTTATCGTTGAAAAAGGTTGCGGATTATATGTGGTCAACAGATAATGGAGATTATATGCATTTCTTGTTAAATGAAATATTGACCGAATTAGTTATTTTCATAAATTTGAAAATGGATAATTTCGGGTGCCTAAATTTACTACATTTTCCAAGAGCACCCGTTAAGCTGGCTGAACTAAAAGGATACATTACTATACAAAGTCGTATACCTTATAGTGTTTAAACTAAAAGTAATTTGGCCATAAAGGAATAGAAGTATAAAGATGTATGTATATTAATAGATATTTTTAAAAATTATTTAGAAAAACTTTGTTCCTCGGCTGGGTTCGATCCCAGGTCCTTTGGCTTTATGAGGCAATGCTCTACCACCGAGCTATAGAGGGATTTAACACTAGTAGACAAACGAATCCTTCTAAATTATACATTCGCTTGTCGACTGATGTTAACTCCCTCGTTAGCTCAGTGATAGAGCATTGGCGCGTAAAACCAAAGGACCTCGGATCGGACCCCAGCCGAGGAACGAATTTTTCTAAATAATTTTTAAAAATTTCCATTAATATACATATCTTATAACCTGATAGTATCTTACTCTTTATTTAAATTAATGGCACAAAGGCTAACAACTAATATACTGGATAGACAAAATGCATCAAACGTAGTGTGCAAAACTTGACTTTTAAAACCGATTATCTGATCGCATTTTTTTCAGAAGAAGTTAGGAAATATCAAGCCAAGCATTATGTTATGTATGTCAAACTTATTTTTTTATTTTTTCAGATCTAAATGCCGTACTAAACACGACATTGCAGGATAAATATAGTTTATTGATTTTTATGGTGCATAAGAGCGTTAAATATTTTATAACATGTAAGCCGACAAATTCAGTAACTTTAGTCAGGAAGCTAACGCCGTTTTGTTCTAATCAAAAGTTTAAATATTTAATAAAAATTAGTGTGAGGTATCACGCCGAAGATAAATAATGATCCAAACATATCGAGGCGACTATGAGTTCAATCTCGCTAGGGCAGTATAAGCGCCAAGTCCTGTTTTAATCTCGAATAATTCTGAGGAAATGTTTATATGTATGAATTAAGGCCGGTGCATGTTAACCTTGAACGGGTTAGTTTGAAAAAAATTTGAATGAAAAGCTCCACAGCACAAGTATATAGAGCAAAAGTTATAGCCTTACCTTACCCAAGTTACCTATCCTCCTTCCTTAATTTAATAGGCATTAAAGGCAACCCACAAAACAGCTTCAGTTAGATTTTTAGTGAAAATAATTACAAAAGCTATGCTGCGTAGTCTGGGATTTAAGAAAGCGTGCTAAACCTGCATGAAACTTGAATACAAATTTTTCTCACATTGTGTATAAAGGATTTTAACCATAACATTTTATAGGCATATGCTCAGAGGTTTACTGCTAGCAACTGCTTTATTGCCCAATAATTTGCTTAAACAAGAAGTGTTGGTCGGTTAAATTTTGAAATTTGACTCCCGTTTGGCTTATAGAAACTTTTGGGTGATTAAGTAAAATAATACAATGAATAAACACAAGAAATAGGGAAATCTATTTAATTTGTCGATTTCAAATGTGAGTTACGTTTTCTTACATCTTCGGGTGCGTTGATTTTTTCGAAATTGCGAATCTCGAGAGATTTATGGTTTTAATAAGTAATTTGCCTTCTTTGCAAAGTTAGCACTTCCAGTTTCTAATTTTCACTAAAATTAATTGGAAGGATCTCCCTTATGACCCTAAAGGTCTCTACAAAATATGAAGGGAATACGATAATCTGTACAGATTAGGCAGGTTTAATATAGGAAAGGAATATAAATTACTAAAAGTTTTTGTTTTAGATTGATTCATTTATTATTGAGTTACAATCACATAATTAAAGTATTTGTTTTAATTACCGAAGGCGGAAAATCACAGAAATCAGAACTGCGTTTCTACGTCTCTACGTGATATTTAAGGTAAGGTATCACTATTGTGGACTTGCAGCATACAAGTGGACTCCGAACGGCAAAAGTACATTGAACTTCTATTCGAGAACGAATTTAATAAGCAAACTTGCACTTGCTGGTCTGTAATTGCTTTAAGAGCGAGAAACGGCTGGGTGTCGGAATTGAATGCTTGCCCTTCGCACTTAAAGTTTCTTTCTAAGTAACAATTGCTCTCATTGATTAAACAAAAATGAATTGCTGCAGCGGCGTGGTCGGTTATAACTCTAAAATTGATTAAACATCGAGATTTCTAAATTTAACGCTCATCTACTGCGGATAAAGTAAATTAAAGCAATCAATACCAATATGCCAACAATAAAATCGTCAAACTGAGTTAATCCACGGTTTAACCCACCCATATCAGACACTTGGCTTTTCGGTAATATCTTGTTTACCACATTATATGTAATTATGAATATGGCCGTATTCTCAAATCCGAAGGTGTTTAGTGTTACGCTGAAGGTATGTTTTTTTTATACTGCGTAGGACAGAAATCCAAAAGCGAGAATTGGAAGAATACCTCCCCTGGTAAATAACAGAAACGCAACTCCAAATTTTTTAAAGGATTGTTTCAACCATATAAACAGTTTGACCCAAAAATTACTCGAGAACGCTTTTACAGCCAGCATGTATCTTTTACAAGGTCATTTCACTGCTGTGATGCTGTCAAACCCAATTCTGTACACTGGATTACCTTAATGTTACATTATTTCCAGAATATTGTTCGAAAGAACAAGAACTGGGCGATTTTTAATCGAGAATGGTTACTATTTTACCTTTGAAGGTTTTTTAGTATACTGAACGAAGAACAAATTATTACTGAGGAATTTTGGTTTTATCCTAACTTTATAATACCTGGATAAAAAGCTTTTCATTTATTGCGTCCCCTATTATATTAAGAAAAACTTTATTGATTTGTAGACTTTAATGGTTAACCATTTTCATAGTAAGAAAGTGGCCTAAAGCAAAGAAAGGTCACTGTCAGCTCTTACTTTCAGTTTTAGCACGTTTTTCTATAAATTTTTTGCGATCGATCGATACGCAGCTCCCTTTATTATGTCTCATGTAATAGAGGGCTCCTTATTTCAGTCTTAGAAGCTTATTACAAGCCTTGGTGTTCTTTTCTTTGCTGCCCTTGGACCTTTGTCCTTAGCTTTTCTTCACATTAAAATGAGCTATCTCCATTATCGTTTCTACAATATTTAGTAAGAGCATCTGCCAGAATTGCTCGTATGGCTGTTTCTATCAAGTCATGTTATTTTCGAACATTGGTCCGAAGAGTTTCACCTGCTTGACTGTTGTTGCCGTTTGTCCCTTTATCTCAACACGATCAGATTTATTCGACTCGTGAGTCTGTAGAAGGAGCCACTTATCTAAGTTTTTCCTTTATTAGATTTTATTTCCCAACTTTCACGTATTTGGTTAACGGTTTTCAGATTTTGAACTGATTTGATCATAATACTATCAGCGAATTGAAGCACTCTCACGCTATCTTCTAGGATCTCACTTGGCTGATC
>JAHWXV010354427.1:0-12803 GCA_024586415.1 Phrixothrix hirtus
GGGCATTCAAAACATTCATAATAAATTATAGATTTAATTGTTTAATCAAATAGATATAGCAATATCTTTTTAGATTTATGCTAATATAATGAGTAGAAAGAAGTATTTGACTTTAACCAAACTTATAGAAGAAGTTAATAAAAATATGTTTGATGAAGAACTTGATGCGGACGGTCCCATTGATATAGTTCAATTACCACCTGGCGATGTCGATGAGATTACAGACAAAGAGGAACTAGATGATAATGAAATAGAAGAAGATATAAGGAATGATGTTGCTGGTGAACTTGAACTTCATGTCAGTAGTTCTTATGATGATGCTTCCAATAATACGGAAAACGGAGAAAAAAATAAGAATAGGAAATTTGAAAAATATTACTCCTAATTATTCTAGAGATAGAGATAATTTGATAAAACTTACAAAGGATAAAACACCGGTAGAAATCTTTGAATTGTTATTTGATAACAATCTGATGGAAAAAATTGCTGAGGAGACAAAACGATATGCATCCCAAAAAAATCATCATGATTTCAAGATTACTGTTGATTGTTTACAAAATTTAATTGGGACATTTGTATATACTGACTATAATCGCCTTCCACAAGAAAAATTATATTGGCCTGAGAATAAAAACTTAAATTGGACAATAATTCATCAATGTATATCCAGAAATAGATGTTATGAATTGAAAAGGAATATCCATTGTAACAATAATAATAAGATATCATAAAATGGTTCAGATTGCATCTTTAAAATTCATCCTTTGATTGAACAATTGAATAATAACTTTATAAAATTTGGGGTGTTTTCATACAAAATTTCAATTGATGAGCAGATGGTGTGATACTATGGTTATCATTTTATGAAAAAATTTATTCAGGGAAAGCCCGTAAGATTTGAGATAAAACAATGGATAATGGATTGTGGCAGAACAGGGTCTTGTTATAAAATGGATGTTTATGGAGGAAAAATGACTGACAACATGAAAACCAATGAATTTGGCTCGCTGAAAGGAATAGGTGAAAATGTCATGCTAAGTACATTAAATTTATTTGAAGAACCCAGATTTCTTGAATATATATTGACAATTTTTTTACAAATCATAATTTACTTACCAAACTTTCTGAGAAAGGAATACGGTGCACTGAAACAGTTCGCTATACCAGAATGGCATTTCCTAAAGATGGCAAGAATAATTTAAAGTCAGATTTACAGATGAGGCAAGAAGAGCGGAGATTTTGTGATTATCGATTTGACTAAAGTAATGAAATCTTATCGGTCACATGGAAGGATAATTTCATAAAAGTGATGTCTAATTATGAAAAAGTTTAACCTTTCGTTTTAGCTAAACGTTATTGCAAGAAGCAAAAGAAACACTTTGATATACCACAGCCTAACTTGATCAACAATTATAACAAATATATGGGTGGAGTAGACAAATTAGATTGGCATGTGCAAAAATACAGAATTAAAGTTCGTGGTAAAAAATGGTATTTCCCCTTATTTACAAATTCAATAGACATTACTACAACGCATATGTTATATACTGCTTATCTCACGATAACATACCTTTCCTTAATTTCAAGAGGACCATCGCAAGGTGCGAGTTAAGTTTCTACTCATACTTTGATCCAAAAAATGCAGGAATAACATCAAATACCATTGCAAGAAGTATTGTAACTTGCAAAGAAGGACCAGGTCACATAATAGAATGAATTAAGGAAGGTAAACAACGAAGATGCATTTTTTGTAAGAAAAATTCAAGAAAACAATGTCGTCATTGCAATGTGGGTATACATATGCATTGTTTTGAAGAATACCATAAAGCATAGCCTCATTCATTATATATGATTAGCTGTTTCTATGTTCAATGTAAATTTACACTTATTTTTGAATAAATATATATACCAAGTCACCATTGTTCCCATTTGGAAACAATGTTTTTATTACTAAACTTAACATTTTTATATGAGTTTGATAAAAAATCTATTATCTTGGTATTAATAAAGCTTAAACGTAATAAAAAAACATATTTCACATCAAAAAAAATTTGGTCACAAATGGGTTAAAAAATTCACAACTACTAATGAAATCTAAAAGGTTATAGGCCTAGATAGCACAGTAAGCCTATTTTAAACTTAATCAAGTTTGCAGCAACAACCTTGAGAACTTACTGTAAGTTTGCTAGTTACCACTTTGCAAACTTACATTTGACATTATGCAAGCTTACTTTTTTGTATTTTATAAAATTATGACAGTAATTGAAGTAAGAAGCTAACAGAAAAGTGTAAGATATATCTAATAATTCTTTGTAAGCTGTTATTTGATGTGACAAAACAGCTCCATAATTTCCATACCTTACATTAACAGCATTATGCAGCTGCCAATGATTGGTGTTTTCTAACAGAACGGGATTTTTGCAAATCAGGAAATGCATACTTTCTTAAATCTTTGAAATAGGAGCATCTAGCTGCACCTAAAATAATAAATACAGTTTATTAATAAAATGCAATACAAATTATTTTTAAATATATTAGGCAAGACTAAAAAAGTTGTGGTTAAAAGACAACATATTGATTTGGACAGACAATAATGAAAATACAATTTAAATACATGTAAATAGTTAAAATTAAATAATTTGTGCAAATATACCGTCTTGATTTAGTTAGAAATTTTTACAACACAGTTGCCATAAAATGGACATAATATGATAAATTTATGAACATAATACACTTATAACTAATTAAATTGAAAATAAATTTTCATATTTAAAAATAGACCAAATTTAAAAATGTCATTACTTTTTATTGAAAATTAAAAGAATCATGCAAAAATGCGGCAAGAAGTTACTAAGATTAATAACAAAAACTTACCTTCATTGCCATTTCACTTGTACAAAACCAGTTTATCAAAACATTAAAGACTTATATAATCACTATACTGTTACATAATTAACAATTTTTGTAATAAAATTGGTAATTTCAGTTTAAAATAAACAAAATACAAATGTAACATCGACGCTCCAAGATGGCTACGGTGCAACAAGTTTTCTGTGGTCTATGTAGGAAGTTCCCGGTTGCCATGTCTTGATATTTATGTGCACATGCATCAACAATAAATTTCACTTCATAACAATTTAATTGCATCAATCCATTAACAGCATCCCAATCCAATTGTTTACAGAACAAGAATGCATGCTATTTATATTAAATATTATATGAAATAAATTGTAAGATATGTAATTTGTAAAACAATGAAAGAAATATATATTTGTATAAATTAAGATTATACATATAAAGCATACTCTTCATACACCATAAACTGTATATAAAAATTATGCTGCTCCAAGTATATTATGGGAATATTATAGCCAATTTTATGTATGCAAGAAATATGTAATGTTTATGCGGCATACATTTTCTTTGTGTTGTGTGGGTAAGTTTATCGTTCGTTTACTATAACCCTACAATTGTAACCTTATATGTGCAAGAGTAATGTAAGTAAAAAGTAAGCTTACGATAAGCTTATGTGCTATCTGGGAGGTATTACTAGTAAAGAGAAGATGTGCTTTTTAATATTTCCGGAATAAAAACGTTTTTGAAAAAGATAAAAAACAAATTGCTTTGGGATACATTTTTGTATCTTGTGTGAAAGTTTGAAAAAATTAAATAAAAGATTACATGTTTTTTTTATCAATTCCACTTTCGCAAATATTAATTTTCAACTACAATGACTTGTAAAATGAGTAAGGCTGACCATGGAATAAACGTATGTGACTTCTTTACAAATTGAAATAAAACTTTCAACTATAAATATTGCATAGTAGAAGTTCCCAACAAGTTCTAAATTCAATTGTAGCCAAATTAAAGCTGTTTAATTTTTTTTTATTATTTTTTATGAATGTTGGGGCATAAAAACTAAGTGGTTAAAATCTCTGAAACCATTTCAAAGCAACCTTGTATATCATCTTAAGTCATCCAGGTTTTTGTCAGTCTTTGGTATCTCCAGTTTCATTAAATCATTTAATAATACTTTGAACAATTCTAAGAATTCTTCCCAATGATTACAATAATCATTAAATGGTTTTCTTTATCGATCCACTATATATTCACTACATGTTGTTCCATTAAATAATCCAGAATCAATATAGTGTCAGTTTCAAATTGTTTTATGGAAATGTGCTAAGTGGGAAGCATTTGGAACTAGTTTTGAATCACAAGTTGAAAGTTGATGGAACAATTTTTAAATTATATTTGAATTAATTGCAAATATTTGGTGGCAGTTTTTATGGTAAACAATCGTTTAGGTTAAGTATACTCAACATGCAATAGATTAAATTATGATTAATAATACTACCAGCAACTGCAAACAAGCAATACTTACATATGTATAAACAATATGTTTTATTTTGACAGAGATGTCATTGTTCTATTCCAAACAAATATTTCTTGCTAAATTTGCAAATAAATTTCACCATTTCAGAATTGATTCACGATTTGATAGAACTAATAAAATTAGCAATGACATGTATTATGAGTCACCCAGTAAATTTCAGTGATGAATCATACTGTAAATAAATTGTCCTTTCCTGACTTTTCTGTAATATTCTAGAATTTATAGTTTAGGTATAAATAGCTAAATTACAGCTTAATTAATTAATTCTAAATTTCATGTTGATGTGTAAATATATAGAAAGATAAACTATGTTTTATATACATATATAAATATTGGAAACAAATTTATATATGTAAAATTATATAATTAGTTGTAATAATTGTAAATTAATTAGTGAGTCATAATAAATATTTAAATAACTTGCGAGTTTTATTACAGAACAAATGAGGAATGATTCTAATTCTTATTTAGTTTGTTGCAACATAATTTAAACTTATACATGCTCAAATAAATCCCAATGTGCAATGGAATGAAGCTTATATGTACAAATGACATGAAAAAATTATAGAATAAAGACACACATCATGAATTATTAGCTTTTTAATGCTTATACAACAGCAGCCAACTTTACCATAGCATTTATAAACCTGCTAGGTATACGTTTTAAAAATACTGCTTATACTCCATGTACACTGTGTCCAGATTTGGCTGATATTGCGGGATATCTCTGTTATTTTTAAAGTCAGCGGGATGCGGTTTTCGCGACATGTTGCTACTTTTTAATGAAACGAAAGATTCTGTAATCAGATTTCTCACAGCCACCTTTGTTTTTGAGATACAAGGCGAAATTAAAAATTTGCACGTTTGGAGCATACCTCGTATTTCGAGAATGGTTAATGATATTGAAAAGGAAAAAACTGTAACTTATAGATATTTTAACGTTTTTTTTTCTAAAATCAGTAGTATTCGATATATCGACTAAACTTGGTTTTTTTTATATGGAACACCCTGTATGTTTTCTTCTAGTTGTATCCAGTTTGTCATGGGATTTTCAAAAATATATAATGCTCTTTAGTTATTATCGAAATTAAACTAAAAATTTACAATTTTCTGAAATTCAACCAATTTTATTTAACTAGGTTGTTAGTGTTCAGAGGCAGTAAATTTTCCCCTTTACAATGGCTGCAAATCAAGTTTTTGAAAACTTTGACAAATATGACATGTTATCCTGTTTCATTCAGTGCAACGAGAATGCAAACGAAGTTTCAGAATTATATTTGCACAGGTATTTCTTTTCTAAACAGTTTCTGATTAGTTAATATAAGAAATAATACCTAATTTTAGGTTTCCTGAGAGAAGACAGCCGAGTAAACTCATATTTAGTAGAATTAAGCCAAATTTAATAAATTATGGATCTTTTATTAAATCTCAGCTGCAGTCTTATATAAAAAATAATAATGAAATTAACAAGATAAATGTTTTAGCAAACGTTGAGACTAATCATACAAACTCTTGCAAACAATTGGAGCTGCTGTTGGTATAACAAAATCTCAGGTTCCAGAAATACTAAAGAAACATAAATATAAGCCATATAAGTTTAAGTTAGTTCACAATTTACATACTGGAGATGCTGTAAGAAGAATGAATTTCTGCAATTGGTTCCTGCAAAAGACAAATGCCAATATTAATTTTGCTTCCAAAGTTATTTGGTCTGATGAGTCGTTTTTTAGTAGTTGCGGGATTTTAAATCGTCACAATTCTCGTTACAGGTCCGATGAAAATCACTATGTCATATTTCCTCTTCAGCGACAAGGAAGATTTGGTGTCAGCATGTCCTGTTTTATTTTAGGGACAAATATAAGATTTTGCATATATGAAGGAACATTAACTGGAAACCGACATCTTGGAATTTTATAAAACATGATCCCACAATTAATCGACAAAATTCCTTTGGCTCATTTAAATAATATTTATTATCAACAAGATGGAGCTCCAGCACATAATGCGTAGATTGTGCAGCCGTTTCTAGAGGAACATTTCGGAAACCGTTTGATCACAACAAATGGACCTGTGAGGTGGCCACAAGATCACCTGACATCAATACTCAATTTCTTTTTATAGGGCTATTTGCACAATAAAATATATAACGGCCACGACCAATATGAGACAATAGAAAATTTACATGCTACCATAGAGAGCGAATTTATGGCTTTACAAGCATAACCCATTATAATTCTGAATGCCTTGCGCAGAATTAGAACAATGTACCAAATGTGATTGAGACACAACAGAAATCAATTTGAACAATTTTTGTGATGTTTAAGCTTTTTTTTTGTTTCTGTCATAGTATATGTTTCTACTATCTACTAAAATATAATTTTGTGTACAACTTAGCCTTTACAATGCTCATGGAATTGTCACACTCTTTTATTTTGCTCACTCACATAATAAACTTCCAACTCGGCTGTAGAGATCACTTTACTAGGTTTATTATATAAATAATTATAAATTAGACATGTACATGTGAAACATTTTGAAGCATTTATTAACTTTGGACAAATGGTTTAAACTAACAATTATAAACAAAAATACAGCCTGGCCAAAGGTCTATTTTCTTTTATAATTAACTTTAAAGTAAATGCTTTTGGGCCAATTTCACCAAAGTATTTAACTGTTGATTAGCAACGATTTTAGCTAATAATCATTTTCATAGAAAATAATCATAAATTTGAAAAATATCCAATTAGATGTATTGATAAAATTGGCCAAAGGGCTCATAGAATATAAGCCATTCATTATAAGATAAAGCCTGCAGGCAAGTCTCATGTTTTAGAGGAATATATAAAGAGTTTGTTTGTATCTATGCATTGAACATTGGTATAACTTAATATCTATTCCATCTCGGCTAGGTAAGATAATTCTCTATGAGAAGTCATATGTAAAATGAAAGTCTCATTTTTCATACAAAAAACAATTAGAATATTTTACAGATATTTTCCTAAATATTAAGGTAATTTATTATTCCCTTTCTTATTTAAAAACCGCAGTTATAAATAATCTTTTTGAGTATATCTATATTTATTTAAAAACTAATGCCTAGAATTTAGACATCATTGTTACTCTGATTTTTCCTGTTTAACTCTTTCAGTACCATTCCTATTTGGTTGATTACAGTGGCCGAGAAATGAATTTGGGTGTATAACAGTAATATATGACTTTTGTATGATTAATGGATTATTACTTTAAAACAAACACTTTTTTAACTGGAGGTTGTAGTGATTGACGTCAATGGATGTCATCGCCCACTTAGGCATAGTTGATGCCTCAGGAACTAATGTCACTTTTTGGTGTCAGATATATAAAACATTGTACACATCATACTTACATAAATCTAGTACAAATGCCTTTTCAACTTTTTGTTATGTTGTAATTCATGCTTTTATTGATTCATGCTAAAATTAGTTTGTACCAGATTTATCTGACAGTCAATTTTGTTTAAAGAAGTAATTTTTACATTAAACAATTTTAGAATAGTTTTTCATACCTACTTATTGTTGAAATTAGGTTGTACTAGATTTATGTAGGAAAAACTACTAAATTTTACAAATTAGTCCAAACAGCTTTATTGTAAAGTAAATACGAGGTTAGATGCTTTCACCATCATCACAATTTTATTCGGTATGTAGTACAAATAAACAGATTGCTAATATTTCATTGTAAACAAACAATAAATTTGCAAATGATATCATTATTGACAATTCATTAAATAATCTAAACATTGATAACATAACAATGAAAGTAAAAAGCAATTAATCAAATAACTGATAAAGTTATCCAAATATTAAACAATGAACATAACCATGACCTTTTGATGTAGATAATATTCAATTTAAAAAATAAAGTAATGAAATTAAAATCTGAAATATTGAATTTAAAATAAGAAATTAAATTTACATGGAACTACATTCATATCCAATGTAGATTGCTTAAACAGTGATAAATAATTAGAACAACAAATAAAAAAATTATTAAACAGCATTAGCCTGAAACTATTTTAAAAAATATCACCAAAAACTATTCCAATAATAATAATAATGACTTTATTTGCTCTCAAAAAATACTTGTAATTAAAATTGTTTCCTGCCCTGTTATTATATTAACATGATTAGCACATAATTGAATCTACTTACATGCATATTTGCATGTATTCATTTACAAATCGGTACTTTTTATTAGGTAATTGATAGGTACTTTTGTAGTGGTCAAACCAAGATTAACTAAGAAACATCCACGCCTTGATGCAGCTTGTTGAATAACATTACTGTGATCTACTATTGTGTGCCGGCATATGAGCAAAATTCAAAAATAAAAATTTTTAACATTTTAAAGTTGAGATTTGCCCAATTTTTTTGAGCCGCCCTGTATATTATATTAAATATGTATAAAATTAAAATAGAGTCGTCATTATTAGTGGGGCGGGGGAGGCATGTAAAGTTTCCAAAATTCCAGGTCCTAGGGCTTATGTGATACAGTGATGGGAATATATGAATGTTTCTACAGTAGTAGGCTATTTTCCAAAATTTTTTCTTATCTCTCGCTTATATATTAAAATTTCCAAGATTTGATCCAAATATAGTGGCGATTAAATGATTTTTCCCATTTGAGATTTAAATTTAAATTTCCCGCTTCACTTCGGATGTATTCGTATTATAAATCGTATCTTTGCTCGTATCGGAACCCACCCTTGGCGATAAATCTGTATTTTTATATTAAAAGAATATTTAGGTTTATTTAGAATTTTAATTGATAAAAAATCACGTAAGTATTTTTATTTAAGTGTATAATCAGGGCATAATTAATTTTCGAACATAGATTTTAAATACGTTTGTTATCTGTGAAACCGGTAAACCATTATTGAGCGAATTACTCATGTAAAATTTATATACATCTAATTTTTTTAGAGATAATTTTAAAGTAGTTATCGTTCTTGTTCTTAAAATAGCCTACTTTAGCAAAATGTCTACGGATGTGCCTACTCCTGATGAAGATTTTGATCATGAAACCGATGGAACTTACAAACCACCACCAGAAAAAACAATCGAAGAAATACTAGCTGCTGATCAGGAAGATGAAAGTTTACGAAAATATAAACAGGCACTCTTGGGTCAAGCAGAATTGGGAAAAGTTATTATTGGTCTGTTCTTTTAAATCATCTAACATACAGTTAAGAACTTCTATTTATAGAGCCCGACGATCCAAGAAAAGTTATTGTGAAAAAACTAGTTTTAGTAGTAGCAGATAGGCCGGAGATGTCTCTTGATTTAACAGGAGATATATCCAAGCTCAAGAAAGAAACATTTGCTATTAAAGAAGGCATTTCGTACAAGATCCGCATTGATTTTATTGTGCAACGGGAAATTGTACATGGGCTCAAATATGTGCAAAAGACTTATAAAATAGGACTTCCAGGTAATTAATATTTACGTGCTTTAATTTATTACCCTAAATTTGAAAATGTTTTGTGCTCTCCTTTTGGATGTGTAGAACCAGGTAAAAATCCCATTTCTGCCTTGTAACAATTTATAAATAAAAATCTTAATAAATGATTGCTTTAGTTGATAAAATGACCCATATGGTGGGATCTTACGCTCCTAAGGCCGAAATTCAGTCATACACAACACCTCCTGAAGATGCTCCATCAGGTATGATGGCACGTGGGAATTATACAGTGCAATCTTTGTTTACTGATGATGATAAACATGAACATCTAAAGTGGGAATGGAGTTTTGAAATTAAGAAAGATTGGAAAGATTAAATTACTTCCTTTTTAAGGTATGTTTCATTTAACGCATTTAGATTTAAATTTGATTTTGATTTTTTCAGGCTAAGTGTATACAAATCAAAATATGTATTAAAATAAACCAAAAGTATTTGCTTGTATCCTTTTTGAAGTATTTACACCTTTATAGTTGTTTACCAATTGTATGCCTTATACCCTTCTTAGAATAACTTGGAATATATTAAAGTCATATATATTTATAAACTAAAAACAATCATGTTCCCAGTGGTGTAGCAATTTAAGATATATATCATTGAAACAATGACAGGTTTCTTGTTCTGTGACTTGCAGGTGCCATTATCACAACACGTTCATTTTTATTATTTTTTTCTTGGATCTCAAATTGCATATTTAAATTTTTTAAATAGGTACAAATAATTAAATTTACAGAACAGGAACCTTCAGGCTGGTTTTTCTGTTAGTTGAAAATTATTGCCCATAGTCATTTCTCCAAACATATCATCTACACTGTAGCTGCGCCACTATATAATTAATAAAGTAGATGGTTAGAATAAATGCAATTATTTCAATTGTAAATATATTCATTTTAGCTGATTCACTTAGCTTGAACATGTTATTGTAAAATTGCTTTCAGGCAACATTTGAAAGCAATTAAATCAAGCTCCGTAAGATATAAGCATATATATTTTTATTTACTATAATAATTATTAAGTTGATAAATGTTACATTCAGATTTGCTTATCGTTAGATATTATTTTATTTTAGTTTGAATATTGCTTTTAAGATCAAATTTTATATATTTGCAGATTGTGCATTTGTGATGGTGATTTTTGCTTTAAATAGTGTGTAATATGTGATGTATTCAAGTTTTAAATAAATGACTATGGCTAGTATTTATTTTAATGAGATATAAAAGGGTATTAATGAAAGCGAGCTGTTTATTATAACAAATTGAGTGAACAAATCGTAGTGAAATGAATAACCTATTAGCATGAATTCTACAGTAACTTTTTGTGTTACTTAGTATTACACAAAACACGTTTACTGTTGGTAGCATGTGAACACATTAAGCAACTTGTAATGTATACTCAAGAGTCTGCTACTGTTGACTTACTAGTGTGTTTTTCAATATCCTTTATATGTGTAATGATTTAAAAATAGTTATCAATTTTTAAATCATTAATTACATTAAATTAATTAAATTTCTGCATTTAATAATATTAATTGTATTAAACATGATTGCCGTGGTGGAATAACATTATGTCCACTTTGTTTTGTGGTCATATCAAAATCCGGTTCCAGTTAATCAAGTTGAATTTATTCACCTTGACTTCAAGATTATTTTCCTAACATTTGTTTAATTCAGATGTAAAGTATATCTAAAATAAATATTTATGGAAACTTTCACAGTTATTATTCATAATTAAAACAATTTTTTATATCTAAAATGTTTTCATTCATTAAAAAACCTTATGATAATTCTGTTGATTAATCGCAGCTACATTATTAGCATTTTTTTCTTTTTAGTGGTTTTCTAAATTATTTTCTTAAGTAAGTTGTTTCATAATGCAATTAATTAAATGCGTATCAGTTGACAATTCTTGATAAGTACATACTATTTGATGCAAATTGAACATTTTAAGAAGATTCAAATAAATTAATTGCAATTTCCAACATCTTCATTTTGACTCCATGTTCCTAAGCATTTAAGGGATTGTTTAACCATTACGACGAATAAACAGGGGTATGTTTTTTAAGCAAGTTTTATGGAGCGTTGTAACGGTCTCTTTTTGAGATCGATTAGTTTTTGCAAATTGCGACTGCTTTCGCGTTTTCAATTTCCCGATGCGCTTTGGGTTGCCTAACTCCGTCTTTTGTCATTTGTATTCGCGAACGTCGTTATCTGTTTCCATTGCGTACCGTCAGGTATTGTGTGTTAGTTCGTTGTGGGAGACGCACGCTGTTGTTTTTCGATCCGTCTAGTTTCGACGATCTCTTTGACTTATTCTTTTTCTTTGAATAAAACACCTATATTTTTGTTAGGGCGACGAGGTATCCCTTGATTATGTACAGGGTTGGTTAATTGATTTTTCTCTTTTTATTTATTTCTAGTGTTTTAAGTATGGGATTTAAAATGCCCGTTAAGTTTGGGAATTCGCCGGCATGTTTATGACGCCGTTTGCTCCTGGATGAGCCTGAGGTTACGCTTTGGAGGGTTCCCTTCGCCTTCGTCGATCTGCTGCTTTTTCATACCAGAGCCGCCCTTTGTTCTACCTTTCTACGGCGACCAGCAGTTTCGTGAAGAAACGCCCGTTTCGCAGCCTCAAGGTGATGATTTCGATTCATTAAGGATAAAATTCGTTTCTTCTCTTCGAAAACTTTTACCATCCAGGTCAGTTTATCTTATCTTTTCTACTGACATAGCCGAAGATGGCGAAAGCTCGTTACGTTTTGGGACCTACAAATTGCTGCTTTGCGTTCCGATATTTATTTTTTACAGTTTATTATTTTATGCTACAGTAAAATTAGTTCTAATTAATCATTATAATTATTTGACTGTGTCTATAAATATTCTACTAATAATTTTGAAATAGAAATTAATTGTTT
>JAHWXV010354429.1:0-26424 GCA_024586415.1 Phrixothrix hirtus
GTTTGAAGTTGAGAGAGCACACGCACAAACAACAAAAATGCAAACAACTCATGAAAAAGACAGAGAAGAAATTGCTCGTCTACAAGTAGAAGTCGAAAAATCGTTTGATAAGCATGACAAATTACAATTAGAATTTAGAAAAATTGTTGCAGAATACGATGCCTTACGAGAATCTGGAGCTACACGTTATTCTAAGTATGATAGAGATGATCGTTCTAAGGAAGACAACGAACGCCTTCGAGCTGAAGTAGAACGATTAAGAGAGCGCCTTGAAAAGACTTTAACTGAATTAGACCGTTCTAGAAAAGATTTAGCTCTAGCCGAAAGTGGTCGAGGTAAATATCAATTTGAACAAGATAGAGATCGCACTTTAGAAACTGAAAGAATAAGAGATGAATTGCAAAAAACACACAGCGCCAATCAGCAGCTCGAAACAAAACTTCACGAAGTTAGTATGCAATTAGAAATTGCACGAACTGATGCAACGAAATTATCGAGTTCACAAGAAAAACAACGTCATGAAATGGAAAGAGCCGTTATTGAATGCGAAAAATTAAGAGATCGTTTTGAAAAACTTAAAATACAATCTGAAAAATTAGAGAAAGATAACGAAAAACTGAAATTAGAATTAGCACAAGCAGAAAGAAAGCAAACATTAGCTGGTGATAAAATTAGAACTGAAGAACGCTTAGAAATAGAGAGGCTGAAAGAGAAATTAGAGAAAGCCATTCAATCACGTGACGCTACAGAATTAGAAGCTGGAAGGTTAGCTAAGGAATTAGAAAAATCACAAATGCATTTGGCTAAAGCATTAGAAACAAACGAAGCTACAAAGATCGAATTCGAAAGAATGGCTACCGAATTAGCACGAATGCACGAACGTATTGAACGGGAAAAAATGGAATGGAAAACTCTCGAGCATGAACGCGATGTATTGCGTGCAGAGCTACAACAGGTAAGAAGTGGCATAGACACACAAAGACGAGCTGTTGATCACAGAGCCCAAGAAACTATAGTAAAATTACAACAAGAATTAGCGCAAGCCTCTAGAGAACGCGAAAAGATGAATACACTTCTAGATAAGCAAGGTCGGCAAGGTGAATCAATAGAAAAGCAAATAGTCAAATACGAAGCTGATATAAAACAACTTACTATGGAAAGAGACCAATTAGTTACTCAACTAGAAAAATCGCAAGACATGTTAATGAATTTCCAACAAGAACTAAATCAAAGCGAATCTGAACTAGAAAGACAAAAAGTAGAAGTGAATCGCTTAAAAGCAGAACAAAAGAAGGTAACACAAGATGTCGAACGTGGTACAAAGGAAATGCTTGATAATCGTGATCGAGAAATATCAAAGTTGCAACAGCAACTTACAGCAATCCAAAAAGAAAGGGATACTCACAGGCAACGTGCAGAGAAAGCCGAAAAACGACTACAAGAGACGGGGGCTCGTGGTGATTCGGAACTAGAGCAGTGGCGAAAGGTTGTTGAAACGGAAACTGCGAGAGCAGATCAAGCTGAGAAGACAGCTCAGGATTACCAAAAACGTATTCAGGCAATGGAGAAACAAATGCAGCAACAATTACAACAAATGGCACAATATCAAAAAGCTGCAGGTATTCGACCACCAAGCGAAGATGATAAAGAAATGATTCGACTTAGAAAAGACCTAGAAAAAGCACATTCCGAATTGAAAAATAGTACAACGGAGAAGGAACGACTGCAAGCACAACTTGAAATGTTAGTTCAAGAATTGGAGAAAAATCAGGTTAGTTAAAGATATTTGTCTTATACACTTAGGTACAGTCTTTTTATATTATTTTCTGTGTTACTGTTTTGTTTTGTATATAAATGTTTCTTTAGATTTTGTTTTATTTACGTTTTTCTCATTTCCTTTATCCTTTTATATTATTTAATAGATAATTGTGATTTATTTTAGGGTGGCAATTTAAATTTTATGTTTTAAATAATAAAACTATTTTTAAACTATCATGATTTAAGCAAATATATATCCGGAATTAATTTTCTTCTAGAGAACCAGATCTAAGTAATCAATTTACTCAATATTCTTAGCCAAAGACTAAAGAATTTTTTTGCGCTACCATTTACTAGCTATGTTGATTATCACATTCCGATGTATTTCCCATACTGTTGTGATTGTCATGGTAACTTCACGATTATGCTTCACAACAAACCCAGTACTAGTACCGTTATGAAATAGTAAAAGTTTGATATCTAATTGTCGTAGTTGGTTGATAGTTGTCGTTAGCGTAAAAAATAGCGTACGATACATCCTATCGTTAAGTGTCTTAGTACAACAGGTTTCGAAAATTATCAAAACTCGATTTTCTAACTTTTTCTCCATACCTGTTTATTATAAGGCACTTACCAATATTTTATAATAACATACTATATTGTATCACTTAGCTACTACGATGTAATCAGCGCGATATCGAACTCATATTTATCCAACGATACCACGTGAATTACATTTTTTTTAAATTCCACGTCATATTTTTATGGTTATATTGTGAAATTCTTATGATGTATGAGGTAAAAAAGTATCGCGTAAATTGAGTCACCCTTATAGTTTAAGGACTATGATCTTGAACCTGGTTCGCTTCGATGTTTGAATGGTTTATAGAGAAACCAAATGCACAGTTTTTCAACTTCCATGTCTGAATTGAACTGCAAATTGTTGCTTCCGTGCAGATTCCGTATTCACTGAATCGCTTATAATTCCAGCATAGATTAATTCGCTTGTAACAGCCCTAACTTTTCTTTTTGCACATGGAAAAATGATAATCACTCTACACCAAATGCAAGTTGTACAGAAGGTGGCGGCACATCTTCAAATTGTTTTTGGTCTGAAAATTTTTAACGTATTGGACCATTGTGTTATACCATTCTTGCTCATAACATTCACTCCATATACTATCTAAAGTTAGAAATTACTTTCAGTCGTCTTCAGTTTATAGCAAAGAAAACTCTTATTAATGAGCTTACTTTTCAGCTGTCGGGATTTTCAATTGTAGTGCAATAGTTATTGAGCAAGTAATAGCTACTTGAACTTCATTATACTGCACGGAAAGAGACTATGGGAAGATGCAAAGAAAGTTATATGGGGTAAAGATGCATAAATCAAGTAAATAAATAGCCGATTTAGCACTACTAAAACGCAGAATGCCAAAATACCACACGAGTAACTACTAAAACATGAAAATTTAGTTTTTATAGGTAATAATTTGAATTTCTACACATTAGCATAGCAAAATATTTCCAGGAAATATATTAGTCAAATATATATAGTAACTAAAGATAAGCTGCAATATTGTTGAACTGACATGTATAATAGGATTTGTAAAAGCTGTCACGAGCTATATTGAAAATTACGCACAGGACGAGTTTGCCGAACACTCAACCACGGCCGGCTTACCTACAGCAGAGCAAGGCGTGGATCATGAATGACATGCGCGATTGAATACTGTAAAGGTCCTCAAAATCTGCAAATGTGGACGTCACTGTTCTCTATAATACAACTGCAAGGATAATTTGCAAAAAACGCCCTTTATATTTGGATGTTTAGAACGAGTGGAGACAGACACTCCTTCGGTAATGCAGATGTGGTAGTTGTTTAGGTTGAAATAGAGGGCACTGTGCTCTCAGTCGTAGTATTTTACTACTCCTGTGTATAATGGAGTCTTTTAAAGAATCATAGGTAAGGTCGGCCATAATGGAAGCCGCTAAGATACTTATTGTTAACAGTTACAGTCGAAAGTGACCTAAAAGAGGATTCAGCCTTATATGTTTATTTAATTTACTGATTATTATTGGCTCTGTGATTTCTATAGTAGATACGATGGTTGAAAACTCGATTAGATGAGCAATCCGTACACGATTAACAATGAAGTGGTACGTCTAGAGTATACTATCATGTATAAGTAAGGATATGCACAAATTAAAAGCAAAAGAATTGCAAAGCAGGATGATTAATATTGACATTATACCATTGGTATTAATACTAGGTTGTAGTTGATCTCTGTTAATTCTTAAACGCTTATATAGAACGCACTGTATTTAAATAAAACAAGATATTAATTAAAACACGTTTATGGAAGCATTTAGAATCCACGCAATAACATTAAAATTCAGGTAAATGAGCAGTAAATTGTTAAAACTAAAAAGCTTCGGTACACGTAAAAAGATCTCAAACACAGGTTTTTGACAATAACCCTGTGGAGAATAAGTGACTTACTTATGCAGCGGAACTGTACATTACGTATTTTAACCAAATAACTATTTTCTATAAGTACTCGGAAAGAGCTTTTGAGGAGCACCTTACGTTAATTACTTCAAATATTAACTACAGTAACCAATACATTCTACTTAATAATTGGTACGGTACTTCAAATTAACAAAAATGCTACGTTTAATTTAAATGTTTCGTTCCGATTTTTGAAATAATTGAACTGGCAATGCAGGTGGGTGAAGGTCGCTGCTACATTATTCGGAAAATAGGAATGATGGAAAATTTTTACGCGTTACTTAACATGTGGAGATATTAATGGAATAAAAATCCAGTTACTACTTATGATCATACTGCAGAGTGCGTCCAGCCGAGATTTAATATTTTAACAGTTACAGAAGCACTTGATAATTGGATGCCTTAACTTCACCAATGATATATCCGAAATTATGACTGGTCCTTAGCCCTACCTTCTCTTTCAAAAATTAGTTACAGGGCAGACCAAAAAAATGATTTGTATGCGCAATTGTATGTATTTGGCTGAAAAGAAAACACTCCGCACATTTAAGATGTTATACTACATGCCTTTATTGATCGATAATCTTCTTAAAAGGAAAAATGTATTTTTAATGCATTTCAAAAGGAAACGGTTACAATTTCACGAACGCGTTCACATTTTAATACCACTTGCGACGTTACCCTTTTTATTTGTACCCTCTAACTATAACCTTCAACAAGATTATGTCAAATTTCATGGTGTATGTAATCAAACGTGACACAAATGGGTTTTAAGCGCAACACGAATGTAAGCAGTCAGATAATTCTTGACACGGTTAATGCATAACTTGCAAAAACGGATTGATTAGCTATATAAAACTGCCATATTAAATGTTTCTAGGAATATTGGCTGTTATCAAACAAATGTTTTTATTATCTTTTTATTTTAAAGTACGAAATTGTTAATTGTGAAATCATGAATTTAATTTTTTAGCAAAAAAATATAATGGGATATGACGGACGGTATTTCAAATTAAATGATAACAAATTTCCAAAAAAATTACGTGATAATGTTTAAAATAATTAATTAATATGATCAATTTGTTTTTTTATTAAAAACTCAGTAGCGGAACTAAATTATATACCTAATGATAAAACAGTGATGTTTTGCTATACAAGGTGTTGATCAAAAAAAGCCATCAAAGTCTAACAAAGCACCAGATAAACTTTTTTAATGTTTTGTTTAGATATAAATCATCAAAAGATCTTCTAAAAGTCCAAAACACCTATCGCTTTCTCCGATGTAGATATTCTTCCTCCTCTGTGCTATTATAGAAAATGCAACCTTAAACTCAGACATTTTGTTTTCAGTACATTTTTTGCGAGACTACGGAAATATTTCGTTAAAGTGTTAAAATCTTCTGGTTTGCTTCTATTTTCAAGTTAAATTCTTGAAAACTCGAATTTATTTAGCTAGTCTTATTTTGGTCGCGTTTTACTCATGAGCCCGTTTAAGATCTAATAATCAATTCTGAGCATAATTTTTTAATTGTCATTGCGGTCGTTCCATTTTATTTAATAGTGTTTGGTTTTGTATTTCCAAGCTTTGTTACCGAAAAATCGTTTGATGGAATTACCAACCGAAAGTGAATTCATAAAATTAACAGGCGTAAAAATCAAACATTGGCGATAAAATCGAAAACGTTTCATAATGTTTTGTTTCTTAACTCTCTATATAATATATTGCATTTAGTAGTTAGTAGTTTTTAGTAACATTTGAAATACATATTGTTGTTATTTTCACTTCTTGGCCAATGAATCAGTAGTCAATTAGTATTTAATTCGGTTTTAATCTCTGTTTAAGATTTCCTTTCATATTGTTACTAAATTGACCGATGCTATTTTTCTTTAAATTTTGTGAGATGCTCTTCTCTCGAATCCCTTTGTTGTTTTTTTCTCAAACATGCTGATATAGTGTTTCTGTATAATTTAATTTCTCTTTATTTAAAAGTTGAATTTATTTTAAATGTGTGCTTGTTTTTTCTTGTACGATAAAACAAGTAGGTAGTACCTTTTCATTTATCTTTTAGCAATGTTTTACAGAATTAAATAACTAGAATTCGATTCTTGTAACCACGACTTTAGGAAATTACTTGATTTGTTATGGGTATATTAAATGATGTATTCATTATGATTCAGCATCGCCAGCGTATTTTATTGAAAAACATATATCGAAATCTTTCTTGAATCTTAATATAAAGAAGTTTACACACAACATTTTTAAATATTTTACAACTCATGACAATTTTTATTTTCTCTTACCCTATATAAAGTATTTTTACTTTCTCTTACCCTATATGAAGTATAGATAAAAGAGAAAATATCGTTTTCAACCAAAATTTTCGATGTTGAAATTTTAATGGAAATACGCGTTTTTGGGTCCACTGAGTACGAAAATCATGTTTTTGGAAATTGGTTTGTGTGTGTGTAGGTACGTGCGTACGTGCGTGCGTGTATGTGTGTCTGTAAACACGATAACTCGAAAACCAAAGGTCCTAGAAAAACAAAATTATATATTTGAGTATATATCTATCGCCGCACGCGACTGCAAAATTTCACTAAAATCGGAAAACCGGAAGTGTCACATTACTCTTGTCGTCTTTTGGTTTTCCGAAATTTTTTCTAAATAGGCTCTAAAAATTTTTTTTAATTTACTATATTTCTTAGAACTCTAATGCCTTTTCATACAATCTAGGCGGTGTTTCTTAAAATTTTCTGTAAGTCGAGTAACCGGAAGTACGTTAGCCGTTAAGTCTGAATAAAATAACAATGAAACTAAAAACCCTAGCTAAATGAAAATTTATATTTAGGCCACAATCACCTTATCGTGCTAAATCGAATAACCGGAAGCACCGCTTATTCCTGTCATTTTAGGTATTTTTCGAATTTTTTGTTTTTCGAGATTTTTTCGAAATCGGCTAGAACGATTTTTTAAAAATGTATTGCACTTCTTAAGGATTTAAGATGCTTGCATATAACCTAGGCGGCTACTCAGAAAATTTTCTGTAAATCAAGTAACCGGAAGTACTTTCACTGTTAACTCTGATTATAATAACTATGAAACTAATAGCCCTAATTAAGTGAAAATTTATATTTGGGGTCATAATCGCCTTTTCCTGCAAAATCAAAAATTTGATTAAATACGATGACTGGAAGTACCACTTTATTCTATCATTCTTAAATATTTTCTGAATTCTTCAGTTTCGCGGTTTTCTTGAAATCTTCTGTAACAATTTTTTTCAACTTAGTATATTTCTTAGCTACTTAATTTAGTTTTATAGTAATCAAGGAGTTTGTCTAATAAATATTTGAAAATTGAGTAACCGGAAGAATTTGGAGTATTAGTTGTGAACAGCGTATCTCAAAAAGTATCACTATATAAAAATCAAAACCTGTATTTAAGTTTTATATCTTCTGTGAATGAGACAGCAAGAATTTAGTTAAAATTTAATGACCAGAAGTGCCATTTTATTCTTGCGATTTTCAAGTTTCTTGCGATTTTTTCGAAAACGTTTTTGACAATTTTTTGAAACTTGCTACGGTTCTTATGTCCTTGACATCCTTTTACGTAAACTTAAAGGTTTTCCTGAAAAAATGCGTTGAAGCGAATTCAGCATGGTTTTACGTGTCCAATAACTTGGATGGGTGGCCATTACAGTTATTGTTTCCAAAATAAACGTAAATAGTATTTTAATTATTTGTCAACATTTGGATATTTGTACATCTATCTACGTAAGAGAAAGCCGTGTGTTGTCTCACACCAGATTTTTATATTTGTATTGCATTTCTTATTGCTTCTGAGGATATTCTTCTATTCAACGTATTCCCATTTTAAACTACTACAGAAATTATGCAACTTCTTTAAATATCTTTAAAAAAACAATTTCTTTTTGCTCTGCAAACTAGTTCTCTGCGGAGTCTATTATTTCGTCGTTGGAAAAAAATGTACGCCCTTTCAAATATTTTTCAGAGAACAGATAATAGTCTGAGGGCCAGATCTGACTAATAAGAGGGATGTTCAAGAAGTTTGAGCTTTGAATCATGAAATGTATTCATTGCAATAGGCGACTTGTATGCAGGCTGATTGTCTTGCAAAAACAAGACACTTTTGGCCAATTTACCACGTCTTTTTCCATAATTGTTTGTCTCAAAGTTGTTAATAAAATAGAGTAGTGTTTGGCAGTTATTGTTTTGCCTCTCTCTAAGTAATTAGCCATAATTACTCCACGAGAATCTTAAAAAAATGGAAGCAAGAAATTTTCCGGCAAATTTCTGCACAGAAAACTACTTAGGACTTGGAGAATCATCGTACCTTCAATCCATTGACTATTGCTTCGTCGTGTAGCCAAGTTTCGTCCATGGTTCCAAAAATCAGCGTTTTCGTCAAAACAGGTGCAGATGGAGCACCACACTTCCACTCTTGCTCGTTTTTGTTCTATATTCTAGCATTTGGAAACCTATTGTGCAGACATCTTTTTCATGTCCAAATCTAAGTGAATTCTGTGGTATACACATCCATATGCTTTAGTGTCCTATTTCGACGATCTGATAATATCATGTTGTGAACTGCGTCGATATTTTCTGGAATCGGCACAGAAATCGATATTCCAGATCTCTTGTAATTTTCAATTGAAAATTTACCACTCTTGAAAGATGCACCCCGATTTTTTACTGTTGCGTGCGAAGGGCAGAAATCGCCAGGTATTTTAAACATGTCTTCATAAATCTCTTACAATCTCTTTAATAATTGTTAGATACTACATTTTATCGATTTTCATAATTTTATTAGATAGCAATACGTTAAGTTCGTTAATAATTTTACAGTAACATTTCAAGTAAGTTATTAATTATTATGATAATGAAAATTTGATTTGTGTATTTAGAACTATCTAAGCTAACCAGATGTTAAAATAACCTTATAGTGATACAATGCTGCTAAAGAGTATTTACCTTTTCTAAACAATACTTAAATATCAATGGTTATTTCAAAAATTTTATGCTTATTAAAGAGACATCGGAATTAACGTGTTTCAATGACACAATCGTTCAAGAAAAAATAGCTAAAAAGGTACATCTTCGATGTTTGTAATTTCTTGATTGTAAAATTGGGTAAAATAATGAATTAAGTAGAATAAATTAAGCCCACAACAGAATTCTGCCGGCAAACATATTTTATTTTACTTAATACCTAAAACGTAATTTGATCAAAATTATTATTTTCGTAACAAGACTTTGTTGTATGAATGGAAAAATTTCATTAAATTACGTTTGTTTTAAACTTTATCTCCATTGTCACAATTTTATTCGTTATTTACATTTTATTTCCTCCTGTTTAAAATTCACAAACATAATAATCACATTGCCCCTCAGTAAGTGAATCAAACGGTAATAAAAACATTGACGTTAGCAGCCGAGGGCTACGATGAAACAACTTTTACGAATCCAACAAGGGTTAAATTGTTTTGAAGAGGAATTGGATAATCACTCTTTTCAACCCTTGTTTATAAAAAATATCTCATCAGAAGAAATATGCATATTTATTTTCAACTGGTAAACTAGTAGCATTTTCATGCTAAGAAATATCAACACGAAGTCTTAAATGGTTCTAAACTAATTCAAATAAAGGAAAATAATGCCAAAATTATAACTATAGTATTTGTTAGGAAATTTGACAAAAGAATTTGTCTAATATGGAAATTAAAAATGTTGAAATTTCACTTTATAAGGTATGGTAAAATGGCAATAATTGGTAAAAACCAGATATTAAGGAATGTAGCAATGCATAAATATTTCAGTACTAAAACTAATTTATGGATTATTGATGAAATTAATGCCATTTGTAAAAGTAACTTTCAGCTCATATAGCTACATAATTAAGGCAGAGTGTGGGTAAAATCGATTCCCTAATGGAGAAAAAAAAATTCAAACATTTTCGTTGATTTTATTTCACTGCACTATATAAGTATCATTTTTTTATTTAAAATGCTACATATGTTTGTTCAAAGCTTTATTAAAATAGAAATAATTTACATATTTAAAAAAATTGATAAATGCGTATTATTCCATAGGTGCGCGTAAAACGACCTCCACTAAAATTGCAAGAAATGGAGTGCAAATTAGTTTTGAGACTTTTTTAGTTTGAAACGCATTTATTAGTTACATTAATCAACATAGTGTCCTCGATAAAACGATTTCTCTTTTGACCCATTCGTCATCAAGGAATTTTTACACATCTTCGAAATTGGAGAAGTGCACATTTTTAAGTTCGTGTTGCATTGATTCGGAAAAGGTGGTAATCTGTTGCGGGAAGGCGGGATATAAAGAGACTTTCTATTCGTGATCCAACGTATGTGTCACTACTAAAGCATTGATATTCAACAGAATCACTTTAGGGGCGTGTTTGGCCCAGTGCAATTTTTGTCGGTAGCGATCCTTTCTAACAGTTTCGTTCAATTTCAAAAGCTTGCAGTACTTCATGCCTTCATGGTCCCATACAGCATAACCTCGTGACCGTAAATATTTAGTTTTGGAATGCATGCTGTGCGTTTAGAATTATCTACATAAATTCACTTGTCATCACGTCACAATCTGGTACAAAAACCTCTTTGTTCTTTGTCTGGCATTCAAAGAATTCGCAACAGTTCTTTGAGACAATTCATGCCGTAGGCATTTTTCTACTTTTAGATTTTCTCGCATGACATGTTGACGTTTAGTGATTGTTGTTCGATCAATATCCAATTCTCTGATTAGTTCTGATATAGATTACACTGGTTTTTCAATCAATAGTTCTTGAAATTTTACATCTTCGAAATTTTTTGGCTGTCTTCGGCGTTTTTTGTCACTGACATCAAAATCGCCAATTTTGAACCATCTAAACCAGTATTAATAAATTTTAATTAACAGAGAAGGCTCTTCGTAAGTTTTAGTAAGTTTTCGGCAACCATATGCGTCTGTTTCCTTTTTATTAAAGAAGTAGAGTAACAAATGTCAAAAACGTTCTATTGCAAGTTCCATTTGAATTCTTCTGAAAATTTGATTTTTTACGTGTCTATGTCTTAAACTATTTTATATATCAAACATAACCGTTAAACTTTGAGATATGATAATTATACTTCGCATTCATTTGCTGAAACCTACAACTAAAACCCTTTTATGAAAGCCCTAAAAAGTAATTCACATTTCTATCAAAATGTGTAAATTTATACTCGTAAATTGTGTTCTTCGTACGTGATATATGCAACAGTTGAAGCATACGCCACATGCATTATTTCTTAATTTTCGCTCATTCCAAGACATTGATTGTGGGCCACTTTAAACTTTTGCAACGTTTGATCCAGCCATTTCCCCTTGAAGATCCATAATACTCCTCCCGCATTCTATTACTATTGTTAATTCCTCGTACATACTTAGTATTTCAACCTCATCCTCTGAATCAGAAAAACTGGAAACATTTCCTTTTTCAATTTTTTGTTTCTTTGATTTAAATATCTTTTTCATTTTCCCAGAATAAGCTTTAGAATTGTTTACTTTTTGCCATTATTTTTCTTTATACTACGCTTAAGGGCTTGCTTGTACAGTGAACTCCTTAAAACATAACTTCCACACGGTTTTATTGGGTACTGCTTCATTTGTCTTGACTTTTGGACGATAAAAATTTTGGGACACCAAAGAAAAGGATAATGTTTTTCCTTGTGCCAATTTACCATCGTGATATGAACTTAATCTTGTGTACAATTAAAAAAATCAGTGTCCAAGAAAACAGAAGCCATTAATTTCATTAATCAACATGGCTGCTCTAACGTAATCGTCAAATTTTGTCAAAATTCTGCTGTATTAAAAGCTTTAAATATAGAAGGGAGTAAATTAGTCCCAGAACAGTCTTCGTCGATAATTTGGAGCTGAAATAGTTATAAGCGAGGGAAAACCATCCGAAAAAAGCACGTTCAAACGAAGTTTTGATAATACTTCCACCCATCGTAGAGTAGTTATTTTAATTTAAACAAATTTTCGCAAGAGTCTCCACAGTTTAAGTCGCAAGCAAGTTATAAAGTTGTAAAAGTTGTAAAATGAACAAATCCAACACCGTCGATAATTTTCAGAAAAGAGACGTACATCTTAGTACGTCAAACAGCTGGAGTTGGCAGCTTCAGAATATTAACCACGACGAATTACCAAAAAGGTATCATGCTAAGTATTTTAAATGCGAAAGACATCTGTAAACCGAGAAAGAATTTGAAACACTGGATAAACTATTCCATATTTATCAACTCTCTGAAGAAAAGGAGCTGAATGTAGTTATTAGAAGGATCCTTGAACTTGTTGCAAAAGACAAAATTGAGAAACATCAAGAAAGAAAACTAGCCCTTCAACTTTTTGTGCATATTATTTGATAACTTTCCCCTAATACTGGATGATATCAGTTAAAAAGATACAGGGAAAGAAATTTTCAATGTCAAAGAAATTCTAAATTTCAAAGATATCGTGGAACCCAAAGAAGGAGTAGTGAAAGCCATTAAGTGTACAGGTATCAAATATATAAGCATTGCATACTACCAGTGCCTGAAATGTACAGCGAAAAATCCTTCATCTGAGTGCTAAAAAATAGATTGACGGCCGCCAAGTGTTGCAATTCCCAGCGAACGCATCCTACTTGTGCTGAAAGCTGTTCCATGTAGTCGGACTAAATAAAACAGAAGAAGTGGGAAATAGGAAGCAGAAGTTTCGCCGAGTATTTCAGATGTCGAAAGTCCAACAACAAAAATCATAAACCACAACAGCATCGATCAGACAAACCTGATGACTGTCATTAAAACCGTCACTTCAAACATGATACCCAAATTACTACGTAAAATTGTTAATGTTAACACGCCAATTATATCAACCTTCCCTATATGACAATGGCATCACATAAAAGCATCTAGAATTAGGAATAACGAAATGTTAGTCATGTGTTTGATAAAGGCGCATCTTAAACCAACCATAAATTTAAACATCTCAGGGTTTATTGTATTTAAAAAACACAGTGTTGATACTCCGAGGGAAGAGGAGCTATTCTTGTACGAAATCCAGTATGTGTGATAGCTTCACTACCCTTCAATTTTTCAAGAAATCATAAAGCCTGGGAACGTGAATTATATTCATTAATAAACTGCAAGATGTTCTTTCGGTATGTAATCCTATTCATAATTTAAATGAGTCAGTTTGAATGCTGTGCATCTTTCGTAAGGAAGTAGAACATCAACTTCTAATGGACGTAAGTTAATCACTTTAATTTACAATACTCCATTGCGGCCTGTTGAAGCTCCAGAGGGAAAATATTATTAACATTCTGTTGCTCACAAACTCTTTTCTTCTCTTCGTTCTGCATTGAAACTAAATTCCGACCATGGTACTGTTTTGATTTTAGCTCCTCCACATTCGTAAAAGCAAAGATTCTGTTGCCAACACTTCAGAACTACAAGATCTCAGATACCCTTTCTTGGTAACTGACATCAAATAGGCAACGGTTGACTTATTAACTCTGTCCAACTTGCTTTAAGGGAAAGTAAGGGAACAGAGTTTCCCAATATACTACATTGTTAGAATCTCAGCTAAAAAGAAAGGTTTGACGTAAAAAAGAAGTGGAGCAAAACATGTCACCCGCATGACAAAGATGTATTCCAAAAGCTGCAACACTAGCTAAACATAGTTACTAAAGAAGCAAAAAAACAGAACTGGCCAGGAACTCGGAAGATGGGAAAAGCTGTCAGATTTAAAGTAAATCAAAAAGCATACGTAGGTAGGAGCTCTGAAAATAGTATAAAAATTCTATTTTCAATGTTATCCATTTCTTAAATTAATTTCTGTTATATACTTTGATGAAGGAACAAATTTGATCCCAAAACGTCAGTTGACAAAACAAAAATTTTAAAAAATTTATTTATTTTCCAGTAAAATAAAACATCAAGTGTTTTAGAATACTGTTGGCTCTCTGGTTTGATTACTTTAATTATTTGTTAATTACACTCCGATTATACATATATTTTGTAGCCTTAAATTGGATTTATTTACAAGTTAACATCCTTTATATTTTTAATAAGGAAATTATACCTGTAAAATGCCAAATAATAAGCTCCTGTAACTAATTTTTCAAAAAGCCTTTTGGTAACAATAAAATTATTAATCGATATATAAAACTTAGATTTCAAAATAACCTAAAACCAATTTTATAATGTCAATCAAGTGTGAATTGATTAATTTGATTTCAAAAAGGCAAAATCACTTGACGCAAAGCGCTATATTCATATTACCAACAATTTAGATACAAAGAACTTTGAAAGAGGTAAATTAAATTTTATTTCATTAACTTAGATAGGTACACGTGTTCTCCTGACATAATTATCACTCAAAGTCTTTAAAATTGGTTTAATATTTTTATTTTATAATTATACTAATTAACAAGGCTTTACCTGAAGCTTTTGGATTTTAACCGTTATTTATTAATTTTGATTGTACACTACTAACCTTTCATATTATCGCTGAGTGTGGCATTGAATTTTCATCTGCCTATCCAGGCTTCTGGATTCCAAAGACACGAGATACGAAGCTTTCGAAATTAGATCAGCTTCACTTGGGAATAACTAAGTTCTTCTTTATAGCTACACATTCGCTAAACACTGTTCTCACGATTTGCGCGAACGTGCTTTTTCGTGGATTTACGGTTTTTGCTATTTTAAGTACATTTATACTTATAATAAATATGTTCCTCCAATATGCAAATTTTAGGAAATTTTATGTGTTCCATCTTGAAGGTATACTGTTTGTGACGTACATCTTCCTTTAATTTGTTATTTTATTGCTGTTTGGCTTGCCGCTTCCTATTACATCTTTGTATGCGTATTTACAGAATTTTAAATTTATTCTTGTGTATTTATAACTAAATTAATTTATTTGTAATTTTTTGATAAACATTAAATTAATAAAATTTCATTAGCATTAACAATAGTGTTTGTTAAATAATGATCAGAGTTTTCGGATAGTATCGACGGCACGGTGCTACAATGAAATATTAAGGGATGCTTTTGCCTCACTCTTCTCAATATACAAATACAAATAACATTTTATTTACATCGAACAATCACATAGCACTTCAACAATATTTGTTTAACCGTGTACGAAATCAGAATTTAAAGGCACGGTAAATGCGACTTCGGTTAATTTGACCTCGCTTATTTAATTTTCAAAATTGTTAACATACAAAAACTAAATTATAAATATTATATTTATGATATATAATATATTTCGCTAACCAGTTTCTGAAATTAATACTAATAAACCCTTAACATAAGGTATGTAAATGCAGAACACTTCCATTTTTATTCATTATCTACATATTACACATATTAATTTATTTTTTATTTGTAATTTAATATGTAATAAACTCTTATTTTGTTATTTTACTTCTTTTCGTCTTATATTACTTACTGTGTAGTATTTTACTAGTCCAGTTATAAAATTGTATTTTTATTTGACTCTCCTTCAGTTGACTATTCAAAATTAAACAACTATATTTTAGTTTGACCTTTTGGAGGCAACGAAAAAATTACAAAACGTGCCTGCTCAACGACCAACTGAAGATTTAAGTCAACAACGGAAACAACTTGAAGAACAAAAGAAACAAGTTGAAGAACAAAGAAATCAAGTAGAGGAACACAGCAGACGTTTAGAAGATCAAAGAAGAACTGTAGAAAATAAACATAGGCAAGTAGAAGAAAAAGAAAAACAATTAAATGAATTAGATAAACAATTAAAGAAACGTAAAGAACAAATGGACCAATTAGAAGCTTCACTACAAAAGGTATTTATTAGACAAATAACAATGAATCATTTTTCCTTTACTTCCTTTTAGGCTGGAGGAAATATAGCCGTTGCTGGAGAACTAAATAAAAAATTAGCTGAAGCAGAGAAGAATTTAGAAAAAGCTCAGGAAGAAGCACATAGGTCGGCTGCCGAAATGGAGAGGCTCCTTCAGTTAGTTCAAATGAGTCAAGAAGAACAGAATTCGAAAGAAAAGCAAATAGTTGAACTTCAACAGTAAGTTTTTGTTTTTTTATAAATATATATTAACCAACAAATGCTTTCAGAGCTTTAAGGAATGCCCAGGCGAAATTGAAATCTCAACAACAAGCAGCAGCCCAAAAAGAAGATGTAAGTATCAATTCTCTTGTAAATAATAAAACTAAATCGTATACTTTTATAATTGCTGCTCTAACTGGAATTTTACGTATGTATACCTATGACAGGCTGGTCCTGCTGGATTCCTAAAGAGCTTTTTCTAATTATTTATTTAAATTTTTTCTTGCAATCTTGCCTCATTCATTGTTATTTACATTTTTCCATACTTTTGTTTTATTTAATGAAATCCATTCTAAGTACCTTTCTTTTGTTTTACTTCTCCTGTTTGCTAAATCTATAGGTTATATCCGATAAAGGGATCAATAAAGAAAATTTACAATTTGCTGATCACACTTTAAGTATTACCAACTGTATAAAGAAAATGACAAAGGAAGAAGAATATATATATGAGTTGGAGAAAACTATTACATCATATGAACACTTACTGCAGGACAACAAAGTTAAAATACAAGAACTTGAACATCACCTAGAAAATAGGAATCGAAAACTTCGTGAACTAACCGCCGATATCGTTAACACTAACGAATTGGAACAGTTCAAAAACGAACAAAAGTCTTATCAAATAACGGAGTTTAGAAAACAGTTAGACGATATGGAAACGGAAAAGGAAGAAATATGGGAACTGCGGAAAACAGTTAAAACTAAGGAAAATAGAGTATACGAACTTGAAAATGCCCTAAGGGAGAGTATAAAAATTACAACGGAACGAGAAAAAGTTTTACATCAGGAAGAAACTAAACGTAAACAAATTATTGAGAAGGTGCGTGAAACTCATATATGTAAATGATGTCTTATAACAGTATCAATTTTAGGTTTCAAAATTGGAACAAAGATTATTATCTTTACAAACTGCACAGGCTATGCGTTGCCATACTTGTAAGCCTTTTGTTTCGAGAATGAATTCTTTAGAGTTACGTTTGTCGCGTCTTGTCGCTGAAAGAAAAGAGCAGCTCCAAGAACTCGCACATATGAAGTAAGTGGCGCTTTTTTATACTGTAAAAAGTGTAAAATTTATTTTATTTCAGGAGAGAAGCGCTTGAAGCAGCTATTAGTGAAAAGGATGCACATTTAGCGCTCTTAGAGATGTCTGGAATTCGAACCGCTCGGCAAGCAGATGAAGCCGATGGTTTACGGACGGATAAGAGGCGTCTTATGGAAAGATTAAAGCAAGAGGTAAATTTAAAATAATATACTAAAGATGCATAATTTATTCTGTATTGTAGAATGAACTAAGCGTATCATTAAATTTAGAAGGTGAAGATGAGATTTTTTTGGAGACATTCGAAGGAACCGATGTTACCGTCAACGGCCAACAAATACCTTAAATTTATCCATGTGATCTATATGTTATGATGTTATTCAACTTGATCTCAGCAATAATATTATTAGCTGTATCGTGTTCAGCTTAAAAATTGATGTATTCTATGAAATAACACTGCCCGTATGAACCATTACTGTATAAACATTTGTATGTGTGTGTCATATTACGTTAGTAAGTTATTACTGTTATTTAAAGGTTAGATAAGACAATAATCAATGGAATGGGGCATCGTTGTTCTTTAGCTAAATTTCATTAAGGTTGTGAAGAAACGTTATCTGTACCATTGTAATAAATCTGCGGATACGTTTCATTCTTAACCGGTGTAAATGTTGAGTATTTCTCGTTGTGTACATGAGCTCATCAAATTTAGCCATTTGCGAAGCTCGTTACTGCGATCGTAATATTGTATCGTCTTCTAATTTAAGCTTGTGTATATGTGTATAATTAGTATAGCCATTACGGTCTGTACAGCAACTATTGTGGTATCTGTGAAATAGCATAATTTTATTTTTCAAAACGCTAATTTAAGAGGCTCCGTCAAAATACTAAAACTATTACTGTCACTAATTACATTTCTAACTTTAAATGTAAACATTATCATTGACATCTGAACATATAATAGAAATGAAATATGATATTCAAAATTATCAAACTAAATTTATTTTACATCTTTCATGAGTAAAAAAGAGGAACTATTGTTTTTAGTAACTCATCATTGTTTTACAAACATTTAGAAGGTGTAAATGAAATAACTCAGAGCAATACCTGAAGTAGGATGTTCTTATCTTTACAAGTATTGCAGAAATCAAGTATTTGTAAAATGAAAGCTCAATAATCGATAGAATAGTATATTATGCAATAAGTGCAAGAAATTATATTTCAACTACGAGATAGTATTTTTCACGAGCGAGCTGGCGCAGCCATCGGACGAGCGAAAAAATGTCTTCTTCCACGCGTTGTATATACTATTTTTTCTTCGAAGTTTTGAAATAAATTGAAAATAAAACTTTATTGTGTAAACAGCGCACCACATACGAATTATGCAATGACAATTCATTTATGTTTTAAGGTAACATTGATTTTTATAAAGCAATACATGGCATGCTATTTTGTAATGCATGTATTTATAACAAATGATAGTCGTCAATTTCAACCCCTGAAATCGATGTGTAAATGACATACTTCAATATTAACGAGTAGAAAAAATTCATTTTTTGCCAACTTGCACATCACTGCTTCATGTTTTAAATAAATATGTGTATTGTGTTTAATCTATGCAGAATCGAGCACATGAATACTGTTATTTTAAAATTTCACAGGTTCTTACAATAACAAAATCCATATTAATGCTGCAACTGGGCTTAGGTAAAATTTTTAATGTCAAACTTTTTTTGTTAAATAATTAGTAAACACTTCGTATATAGAAATTATTTTAAAAAGAATATACTGGAGCTTTTATGGTAACAAATTTTTGCACATCTGAAAGATCACTGCACTATATTAACATACATTTTTAATAGATCTTTTGTACAAAAATTTGCTAAAATGTTTTAAGAAATAGATTCACACTCTTTGCATATTTGTCTCGTTTTAAAATCACTTATATGTATAAAATATTTTGCCTCACTTCATTTACATTCTATATACCATAGCATACAGCCTGCATATGCAACAAAACATAATAGTATCACCATATGATATGTGTCAGAACAAATATGAGAATTAGAATTTTTGAAGGTAGTATACTTGGAAAAAGCTTTGAGGAGAAATCACATCTGATGACATCATTGATAATCTAGATTTAGAATACTGAAGCTGATGATCTTTAAATACAGTTGTGTGTTTAGTTTTAAAAAATGTTTATTTTTTGATTGAATATTCAGAATTGTATCAAAAATAGATTTTTCGCAGTTTAGCAAATACAATGTCAAATTTTAAATGCATTAATTTTAAGCACTAATTATTTTAAAAATTGCTGACATTTATTTAATAAAAATGAAGTTGAATGATATTTTTAAGAACATAAGATAATTAAAAGAACACATAAGAACCGCATACGTTTATTTAAAATAAAATTAAACGATGATTAGTTCAATTATTAAATACAATTTTATAATTAATAAATATGAATTTATCAAACTTTAGATGAACAACGACAATGTAACCTGATGCAGCCGTCTATTAATACAAGAGTATTTTGTTTTCATAACAGTATTGACCTAGTCATGCTTCAATTACCAAAGTACTATTCTGAAAACATCTGACTAGCTTTTTTCTTGATTTTCTCCAAAAAATATGGTACTGAAAAATTCTTGATTTTTGTCTCTGTGAAGTTTGACATATTTTTGTCAAACGCGGCGTATATCTAGAATTAATCAGGTAAAAAGATTTTGCTTATTTATTAATTTAACTTATTTAAAATCGCCAGTGATAATAACTTATCCTAGCAACGAATGACAAGTTTTATCCATTGAAAACCATTGAAATGTAGGATGGTCCGTGTCCACACGATGGGTAATAATTAAATTACATTAAAATTCACGCAAAATCTTTTCCGTACTTTTAATGTTTTCAAAAATGCCGTATACCTACTTGGGTAGAATCAATTAGGGTTTATTTAATTATTTATATAATTAACTAACAGTATGTGTACATTAAGTTATGGTCATTTACTAGCTACTAATCTAACTTTTTCACAACGTGCTATTAGTTAGCTTAACAAGTAACTAAATAAACCATAACTGATACTGCCTAAGAATGGGCGAAAATATCTTAGGTATTTTTTGAAAATATAAAATTTATTCGGAATATTGTGTGTGTTTTAATTTATTTGTTTGGTGTCTTCAAAATCGTTGCTATTTTTCAACATGGGCCACTGAAAGTTCAATATCTTTTCTCCAGCGATGATTTAAAGCTTTCTTAAGTTCTGCAAAATAGACGCCAACAGCGGCTTTAATCTCTCTATTCGATGAAATTTAGCATCTGCTGGAGAAAACTTTGATGTAGGGGAGCAAATGAAAGTCAAGGGGAGCTAAATCCAATAAACAAATCCGTCTTAAACTATTTGATATGGCAGGATGTTCAGCAAGGCCATTTTAATTTAAATAAATTCCATACTTGTTAAGTCAAATATTTGCCACACGTATCGTTGCCGCAATTGCCAATGCAACAATCATTTAAAAATCTAGTGCTGCAATCAGACCGAGATGATATACTATATACATTGAGCCATCTGAACTTACCGAACTGCTATTTATGATTTAGCTTAAAATACGCGCATCAAGTCATTCATTTTAGCCACGCTAGTGTGAGGACGTGCTTTATCGCGATAAAAACTAGTCTAGCCTAGGATCCATTTTGCTCTTCAATAAAACCAGGTTCTACCCATTGCTTTGACTGTAGTATATGCAATTTCTGACCCATTCTTGAAATAAAATATTGCATACCCCACTCTTTTCAGATGCTCAGAAAATTAGCTGCATCACCTAGCTTCAGACGTCTACCCCATTCACCTTGAATGCGCCCTCGTTTAAACTCAATCGTCCAACCTTGTATCGTCGCGTAAAAAGGAGCGCTTTCGTCCGTTACATTTTTCATCTCTGCAAAAATCCCGAACGCTTTAATCTTTTTATATGCAAACATTCAATAACCCTACGATGCTCAATATTTTCCCTTGCTAATTAAGTATGAGCACGTTGCCTAAAATATCTACGAGCAGTAAACGGAATATATAAAAATGTTAGCGCCACCTACATGTCCTCGCCTACGGTTTATGTGGTTTTTCTTATAATTTTCCCTAAAACATACAGTTTTTGAAATATCTAATGTTACAATTTCCAGTTCAATTCTGTACCTGAAGTGTACAATTGTGTGAAAGTATTAAATACAGTTTATTGGGTTACCCCTAAATAAAAACGCATCGTTAACATTATTCGTTAATAATACTTGATTCAATTTTGTGTGCCAAAATAATTTGGAACGACTACTGTAACCTAGTAAATCAATTGTCATTAAATTTCGAAATCTGTTCAATAGTTTTATAAAGCGATAACGAAAGATATTTGTTTAAATTAAATTTCACATATAAAAAATCCTGTTAAGATCTATTCAACAATATTTAAAAATGTAGATATTTTATCGAAAATATACATAAATATTAAGTGTCAATCTTTCCTATCTACCTGAATAAATTTGATACATATAACTGAAATTTCTTTAAGTGCATTCAATGTCGATATTTAATCCACTGTTGGGCTTGAAGTTTACAACGCTTATATAAAAGTGGAGAAAGGTATTTTTGAGCTTGAGTCGGTGCGTACATTGTTAACGTTTATTGTGAAATTTGAAAACTGTGAATGAAATAAACAATGAGCGGTGCCTTACATTTAATTATATGGTATGCTTTAAAAGCTGTTTTTATCTTAACTTTATAGATACACCTTGTATCAAAGATATTTATTGGAATTGCGTAAAAACAGCCATTTTCTCTGAATGTCACATCAAACTACTTTTTAATTTAGCCAATATTTGCTTATTCATGTAGAAGAGTGACAACTTTGTAAGTAATAATATATAACGCGCTTAAAGTTCGCTCATCCTAGTTTCAAACTTTTATTTTTCAAATTCAATTGTTTTTGTGAACGCCTTCAATGTATGTAAGTACGGACATTTTTGATTGCATTTAATTATTTCTAAAGATTATAATAATACTCTTGTTAATTGAAATTGATTATTAAAATTTGCCATAGTCGCGCGCATTTCTTTATATCTCATATTAAATATGTCAATAGATTTTACGCAAATTAAAAATCGTTTGATATAAATTTCAATGTACAATGAATTGGAAAAAAGCATATGTTTCCTATTGAATTGCCTTGCAATAGCTGCGTGTCACTTACATACATCTATATAATTTCTGTCTCAGCTAGGCGTTGAACGTAGGTCCTTACGCTAACATGACGCACGATCTTCCCCGAAACATGCTTGTGAGTTTAATGCTTGGTCGAGACAGAACTTTTATGTAAATATTGTTTAATAATTGTTTCAAATAGATAAAATATGAAAACGTAATTTTTTCGGATTTCTAATTTTGCGTAAAATTTTACACTAAATTTAATTTTCAATGAATTCATTCCAATAATTGAAAATGTTTGTTTTACAATTTTTTGACGGTGCCTCTTATTTAAGTACAAAGTATTTCTAATAAATAATAACGTAAATACGTATACCTTATATGTGTATCATGTAAACGTTCAAGTTAATATTTTCAAATGCCTTGTATATGAATTGTATATTCATTATCATATCATAGGCCGAGCAACACTGCCATCTCGTGCCATTATCGCGTCTGGAAAATCGTGTGTTATAAATTTAAAATAATACGCGTCCAGCCAATGCCTGTTCCGCCAGTGTCGTTATAGTTCTTAATACTTATTGTCGTAGTCTAAGAGACCAAGTGCGTCCATGCACATTCTTCATATGCTCCCAAATTCTTCATGTCTCTAATCTTCCTTCGTGTCGCTTTAGTCTGGTTGGACGTAAAAGACGTTGAACAAAAATTTGAATCAATTTCTGGTACCTTTTCACCGGTCCTTAGTAGCCTACAACAGATTAATCATCAACGTCTTCACCTTGTTAATGCGAAATTAACTTAATTATATTTAAATTTATTAATTAATGTTAAAATATAATATGGAAAAATATTGAAATAAGCACAATAATTTAAATAAATTGTAAGAGTTCGTATCACGATTGTAAAATCTTAATTTTACGTGTTTTTTTTTGTAATGCGTTGCTACTAAAATATATTTCCATTTAACTTAAGAAAAACAAATTAATTAGTTTGCCATTTTTGCAGTAAAAACTTGTCCATTTAGCAATTAAATATTCATGTACTAAACATTTGATTTTTCTGTGTAATTAAGTCGCACAAACATAATTAAATGATAATATATTTTAGTTGTTCGCAATTTTTCATTCCATTTTGATATTTTTGTACGCTTTTAGATCGTTCACGCCCCTACATTACTAATAAGCATTTAATATATATTAAAGTTGATCATAAAACAAAAACAAACATACATATTGACTGGATATACTTAACAACTTTATTTTAAATACACACCCTATCCCATTCGCGTTTTAAATATCATCGTACATATCTCATCTTGAAATTGTATCAACTTGCTTTTTATAACAAAATTTAGTTTGGTATAGATTGGTCATTCGTTAGGGGTTACAATAAAAGTAATAAATGTTGATTGTTGACAAAATTGCGGGTGCCCGCAGTTTTAAACGAACTCGGAAATTTAAGGAGCCAGGAACTTCCCCTTAATAATTAGTAGTTAAAACAACCCTCCAAAAAAGTCTGACATTAATAGAAAAATTAATTGAGTCACGCATATTGGGTTAACTGGGCTCTTTAAGTTCTGAGATCCGTAGAGAAGTAGTTTTAAATAGTTCATATTATTTCTAAGTCAATACTGATTTCTTATTTTAATGTCACGCTGTTGTAAAAATATTGTTATTGACGGTGTAAGAGAGTGTGAAAAGAAAGTGATACAAAAGTCACTCGTAATTGTTTCATTACCTAATTAAAAGTTATGTTATTATTTTTCAGTGTTTATTTAATACGCTATTAAATAATTTTAATGATATAAAACCGCGAGCCCTCCGTAAATTTTAAAAATAAAAGTGAAGATACTTGCATTTAGCATCCTTAAATATTGAAATATATTTTTAAAACTTTAAAATGTCATATGATGTTACTAAAACCGTCAACGTAAACTTCATCTGTAAAACCAGTGTAAAGGTAAGAAAATATTTAAATATTTAAAAAATATTGTCCACTTTTAATAACAAATTTGGGCAGTATTATGATGTTACTAAATACAATTTTTAAAAATTTGGGGATTGGAATAGCTTCTTGCCGTCCTCTCTTAATCAAATCGCTTATTAGTTTAAATCTATAGCAGAGCGGAAGCAAATTTAAATTAAAATGATACGTACTTAAGTTATTTTGAAGTAAAAAGATAAAGTATGTACTTTTCTGACACTAACATCTGATTTTCATTGTTAAGTCTGTCCTTGTCACTTTCAGTCTATTTACCGAGTTTGTATGACCAACAATTTCACAAAAGCAAATGGAACGAAGTATATATTTATTGGATTTTTTAAAGAAAATTCAAACACTTGGGTTTATAAAACAAAAAAATAAATATGATGGTACAATAATTATAAAATTGAATTAAGTAATTCTGTTATCGGTTGCACTATTAATCGCTTGAATCCGCGGACACTTTTAAGGTAGAGACACACATCACCGAGTCGTGTGAACACCGGAGAACAACCCTAACCCGGCCGTGTCTCGGACCGGTGATCTAGTAACCACATTTATCCGGTATCCGCCCGTGTCTTGACCTTGCACAATCGCTTGTCCTACACAAAAAACCAAACTTTTGTTACTTGACTCCATTAAACAATATAATGTGCTATTATGGATTTAGTTTGGTTAAAACATAAAAATGATTTTGACTTCCCTTTTGCTTGCACACTGTTTCTTTGTGCTCAAGATTTCTTCGTCTTTCACACACTTTGTACCGATAAAATCTGACAATTACAATACAACTCGTTTAAAAGCACGCTCTCATCTGTAACCGTGCCTGGACCATCACCGTCAAAAAGTAAACACGGCCTTGACATGGTCCGGGAACGGCGCACTGTCACGCCACACGTATGTGTAAACGATCGCATTTAATTTAATTGTGCAATTTTTGTACCGAGTGATGGCCGTCCTGCGGTCCTGGCACGTCCCGATGAAGTTTGGCTCTACCTTTAAAAAGCATATTTTGTTAATACTTGGTGTTGCATCTTAGGGTAGCGCATTTTTTTATGATAATTTGAATGGACACATGCTTTTCAAATTTTTAAATAAGACCTACCACAATTACTTGAAGATGTAGATCTGCATACCCGTCAGAATTTTTGGCTGCAATTAGATGGCGCGTTACACATTTCTAAATAATAATTTTGGCTCAGATAGATTGGAAGAAATGCTCCTAACCTTTGACTTCCACGTATTCGCGATTTAACATGTTTGAACTTGGTGTATTAAAGCAGCAGGTTTATCAAACACCATTAGCTAATACAAAAAATTTTAAAGAAATAATTAGGGAACCTTATCTGTTATTAACACGTTAAACGCCAATTCAAAAACTCTGAAATTAACAAACATTTTTTCTTAAATCGGTGGTATTGATTCGAAGAAATAAGAAAAAAACGTCTCGAGGTCACCGATGACCACCGCGGCGCTGTACGACAGAATTTTTATTTTCCGCTACATCACAGCACGCCGGACACTCTGGCGGTCATTGCACTACCGCCACGCCTCATTGTAAGTTTAACGCTTGTACGGTGCACATGTGTCGAAGTTTTGTTTAGTTGAGAAAAAGTTTATTGATATTTTTCCAAGTTTATAATAGTATTTCAATTTATTTATAAATTACGAACAGTGCTAGTGATTTTAACTTTCTGCTGGAAGCCAATATTATGGAAGATTTTGAATTTACGGATGAAATCTTGCAGCAACTAGACGCAATTGCAGCTAGTTGTAATAGTGAACATG